>APFE030393733.1:0-28389 GCA_000404065.3 Pinus taeda
TATATATATATATATATATAAGTGTTCAAGTAAAGAGTATATTAAGACAATAAATTTATGTAGAATGAGAATTATTTCGAACCTTCTAAGTAGAAGTGGATGCATTAGATTTCTTTCTAACATAATGTATAACATAATATTGGAATAAATGGAACATGTCAAGTTGCTTTGGCTTTAGTGAATCGTGATTTCTCATCTTCACGAATTTCCGTTACTAATCATGCTACTAATTTTTAAATTTCACTATCTGATATGATAAATGTATTTATTAGGATGATACATAAAATATAGGTGGGAGTGAGACCTTTTGTCATCCTATCCAATCTTGGAACCTCTAGATACATAACAAAGAGGGATAGTCACAACAAATTGTGGTTTAAACTAAATCTCCAAATGAAGAGAAGTATGAAAGTATCTTCCATCCATTTTCAAAAAATTTAAATAAATTTCCAAGCAGAAACTTTTGCTACAAAAGAATACCAAGGTGTTGTATATCACTGATATCTATTCTTCAAACGAATTTTAATATTTTACTTTTAACAATGCTCAACATTATATGGCTATATGACTTTGTATTTATTAATGTTTTCCATCTCACTGTATATTATTGTGATTATTATCGTTTTCATTATTTACCGTCATTATAATAAATATTTATCTATGGGGCAACATCCACGGTCAATTTTCTTATTCCTACCAACTTTTACTTTTAAAGGAGGTATTTGCCTATGCACAACTATTCCATATCATATATTTAAATAATGTTATTATCGAAGAGATTATATAATAAACAATGCTTTCAATCTTTATTCCCATGGCAGATTTTATTGGCATTGGTTATTTTATCCAAAGTACCACCAAATTAATGCATTAACATACAATTGGATTTATTTCAAGTGGATCAAGGAATGATTATCATCCTCCACACGTAGGTTTGATTCCCACAAGTGACATGTACTTGAGCTCATATCAAGTATATTTCTCTAATGGATTTCATCCTTATTGTCAAATTCCCTTATAGCCTTAATAATCTAGGGTTTTCCCTATGTATCATCTTCGAAATGTTTGTAACATGGAAAAAAATACAATATATCACGGAAACCTGTTCGCACTGGTTGCAAGCTAATTACTGGTTACTTGATCAATTAAGAGATATTTCCATATACAACAAAATTAAAACAAATTTTGATTACTTATAGTTGTCTTACATCATCATAGTTTGTTACATTGATCATTGTGATGTCTAATACAACATAAAGTGAGAGCATTAATAATTTGAGAAATGGAATTCAAAAAACAAAACACATCTCATGTCTTTTTCTTTCCTCCCCTCCTTATGAGAAATATATTTATATTCCATATGAGGAACATGCATGTTTTCGTCCTCTAGGGACTAATCAGACTCGACAACAACAAATCCACTATAACAAACCTTAACATGAAGCTTGCAAGAGTTAAACCTAGGTGCGGAGCACAACATTTATTTCTCCCATCCACCTAAGATAAACCCAAATGGAAAAGCATTCCTCTTAATTTATGTGAATAAAATGAACAAGTTAAGTTATTTTTCTATTATAAAAACCAAAAAACAATTGAAACAATGCCAAGTTTATACATGTAGATCCAAGAGAAGCTTCACCAACACCCTCAAAGTATGAAATGGTTACCATGTAACAAACAATAAAATTCTAAGGCTAAAAGGAATGGGAAATGGCATTATATACCTCGTATTAACGGAAATATATTAGTTAAGTTATGTAATTAAGATTTTATGTTTTCTTTTGTTTTAAAAATAATAAAAAGGATTCCGAGTAAAATTGGAATGGTTTCCATGGTGGAGAATGTTGATGCTTCTAGTGTAGCATAACTAATCATTATGGAATTCAACTATCCTACATAATGCATCATCTTTGTTATTTTAATAATCGTGTTCCTAGATGGGGGAGGTAGGAGCAAGAGGGGCATTATTCAACCCCAATGAAAAAATTGTGGCACAATTTTCATGGGGTCTTGGTCATGCGACAAACAACCAAGTGGAGCTTCTTTCTCTATGGAAGGGTCTAGAAACTTCTTTAGAAATAAATTTTAACACTATTCTAGTCTTCATTGATTCAATGATTATAATTCGTTAGGTGGTCAAGGCTATGATGGAGTCGAGCTTTGATTTCCCTCTTATTCTCCAAAGGATTCTCTTACTTGTATCTCAATTTGAGCATATGGATATTTTCCATGTTTGCAGACATTTGAATTCAGTGGCAAATGCATTGGAAAATAAAGGCTTTATGTTGGGCAAAGAAAGATTATATTTGGATCAAGGAAATTTCAAAATTGTCTATATACCATAGTCATGAGGAGAGTTAAAAGACGTATTCACTTTCATTCAAATTTTGATACATATGGAAATTTGTTCTGAAGTGGTAATGAAACATCTTCCACCTGCTCTAAATGGTCTATGACTCTTGTTAAAAGGCCAAGTGGTATTGGGATCTAGAGATGTAGTATTTTCTGACGTCAACCTTAAAGAATTTCCTCTAGGTGTCCCATGCACCTTATTATGTGCCTTGAAATATTTCCTCTCATATACGAAATGAAGCATAAGAATTTAATTCATATTTGGTGGGAGGACTGGAATTCAATATGGCTATGGAGCTTCTTTCTTTGAGAATTGGACTTGAGTTAATTTCATCACCCTGCACTTTCAATCATAAGTCTATTCATCATCCTCCAGAGGATTTTGGGCTCATGGCAGTGTTTCAGTCTCAATTATAAAATAGATTATGTGAAACTCCAAAAAAATCTTTGGGAGCCTTACCTAGCTAGTCTTAGAGTGTGGGTTAAGCTTATTGGTTCTTTTGCAAGTCATGTTCAGTGGTCCTTTCCTAAAATAACAGAACCTCATTGTCTTCTAGAGAGCTTAATGTTGTTTCATTGTTTATTAAATTTTTGGATTTGGTTGAGGTGTTGTTAGGCTTTCTAGGAAACAAGAGGATGACAAGGATGAGATACAATGCTAGTCTTCACAATCAGTATTAGAAATTAAGTTCCTTCGACTTTTGAGTAGTCAAGAAATTTCTTTGAATGAACTAAATGAGAAAGTTATTGCACTCATCGCGTCGATTAAAACTCTAGAGAATTGTATGGTTTTTAGCGCTAACCTTTCTCTTGGAAGTGTTGCTCCTAGTGTATTTCCTAATAAGAAGAAGCCTCTTCTCTCGTAGAGGAATGAAAATCCTAGTGTTGGGCAATTTTTATGGGAGAAACTAAGGACAGGTTTATCTGTTTTAGTTAAAAATATTTGTTGATATGTGTTGTAATGTAAATACCTTCTTATACTTGGGATCTTCTATATATTCATAAAAATATATATATTTAGAACAGGGAAGAAATGAAACCCTAGAGATGGGACTAATTTTGTATGGTCTAGTGAATATTTACATTCTCAGAGAAAATAAATATCTTGTAAGGGTTCTAGCCCATAATCTAGCATTATTAATGCAAAACCTTTAACCATTTCTTTAAAAAAAAAAATCCTTATTTCCCATGGAGATTTGGATTGTTAGTGAATCAATATTTTGTTAAGGTACTCCATACAAAAAGGTATCTAATTCAATCCCCCATGGGCATTTGCCCCACAAAAAAATAATGATATTCCTATATTTGAAAAAAAACTCTAGCAATTGTAATAACTACTTAGTATTACTACTATAATGCCCAATGCAATGGCTACACATTATATAAATGATGCAAATACACTCATAATGCAACTAGTAGATCACACAATTCCATGAAATGGACATTCAAATTATTCCATAGATATTTATTTGGGAATTGACTAATATTTATTCCAATATGAAAGAATTTATCACAAAATTTGTTATTTATTAATAATTATGCATCACAAAAATATTATTTATTTAAGATATGAAAATATAAGTTTCACAAAATAAAATCATATATGACCTAAAATGTTTAACATTTCAAGTTGGAAATTGAATTATTCACATAAAAACACTCCTAAAATAATGAGTTGGAAAAAATATTGAAGTAGCTATAATAATTTGGCAATTCTCTCTTATGATGCATTTCTAAGGTTTTGCCTAACATTAGGTGTTTCTTAGATCAAGAACATGTGAATATTCAACCTTACAGTTGATCTAGAATAGAATTACAACATTGAACATAGGAAAATATTTCAATTCATTTCAAACCCATTCCATTTGGCAATATATATCTAAAGATACTAAATATATACTAATAAGTTTTAACCCTTAGGGCACACTTTTACAAGAAAAAATCATATATGAAATTAATTCCATTACTACAAATTTATAGTAATGATCTTACATTATTATCTTCAATATGTTTTTCAATATTTGAATAATTTCGCTCTTCATATGTTAAATGAACATGAACAATAAATGTAGGAAATTACATATTTAAGAAGATAATGAAAGTAGAAAAATTAAATCTAAAATAATATAAATAACTCTCTCTCTCTCTCTCTCTCTCTCTCTCTCTTCTCTCTCTATATATATATATATATATATATATATATATAGAGAGAGAGAGACGAGGAGAGAGAGAGAGAGAGAGAAGAATGGTGTACATGTACATACTTCAACTCTCTCATAAAACTATTATAATATTTGAAGCTCTCTAAAACCCTAGATACACTAGTGTTGTAGCTACTACAACCCCATTGAAATTTTTCCTACTTTCAAAATTTGTAGCCTCCTATTGTCCATGTGAAATGTTGTCACAGGTTTTTTAAAATGTTCCATGATTATTATTCAATTTTTTCTAATTGTTGAAGTCACTTCTCAAAGAATCTTGAAGTGTCATATTTTGTTAGAGGTAGTCTTGGCGCACCTTTAAGAGGCAGTTCTAGTGCACTCTCTTGCAATAGTTCATCTCATATATAATAATAACATGCACTAGGCACACTTCCATGACATAACACAATTTTTTATTGTATTTGACAGTTGTGTTGTAAATGCATGTATTGTAAAGGCACTTGTAAAGGCATGTATTGAAACTACCACACTTATGTCTCATCATGTTAAGGATTTCTTATATGCTCTTAATCTTACACTCTTGTCTCATTGATCTCACACTTAGTGAAAACATTGGATCTTTTCCACATCCTATCATCTTGCGCAAGTTGTAAGCACAGTGATTTCTCACCAAGTAATGAGCTTACTTTGAATTCCTAAGCTTTAGTGATGACACCCTTACCTCATAGAATTTCATATTATGTCACCTTGATGACAACCTCCTTGTGCATTGAGCAACATTAGAGCACATACCATCAAAACTTACTAGCTACACCTGCCCACTGCACAACTCTTGATGAACTCTAACTTGGATTTTGCATTGTGCATTCTTAGTGGACAATAGGGTCATATCTATACCCTTCAAGTGGAAACCTACACAATGCCTAGATTCTCCTCCTTATCCATTGTGCATTCCAGAGTTATAGTGCCTAATATTATCACTCTTGTTACTTGTAATTACCCTCTATGCAATGCCTTGACTAACCCTGCCTTCACTATGCACTAAGAACATTTAGTGGACAGTAGGGTCATCCTTCAACCCTTGTAGTGGTCAACTAAATAGTACCTAGATCCTCCTCCTCAAGTATTATGCATTGTGCATTCCCTCTGGGAAAGCTTATCATCCCTACCTCTTGAAACTGTGTACTATGCCTAAGCATGCCTCCTCCTCCCTTTCCAATTTTCTTTGCACACTCGTAGCTCCTTATCCTTCACGTATTTCCTCTTGATCCTATGCATTACACACTAGAAAGCCTCTTTATATCAGACCTTTCACATTGTCCCATCACACTCAATATCTTGCATGAACATAAGGTAGAACGAGTGATTTGGGATTGATATTATCTTGTCATGAGTGAGCTCTATTTTTAGGTACTTTCATCCTAAAATGGTAGATAATGTTCAAATAGGTCATCAAGGAGATATGCTAAGACAACAACTTGTGGAGCTGAAACATAAATATACCATCATGTAAACGATAGAGGAACTCTTAACAACGACAAATGGATAGTGACTTGTGATGATTTAGAATGTTTCAATACAATTCTGAGGCCCTTTGGAGGCTGAAGATAAAATAAATTTTAGATACATCATGAAGAGTCAAAGGCACACCAATAGAGAAGATAACTTAACATTGACACATTACAACAAAGTCTCATG
This sequence comes from Pinus taeda, assembly GCA_000404065.3. Classification (NCBI taxonomy): domain Eukaryota; kingdom Viridiplantae; phylum Streptophyta; class Pinopsida; order Pinales; family Pinaceae; genus Pinus; species Pinus taeda. The sequence goes on from APFE030393733.1 coordinate 6,213, forward strand.
TCACATGTCACCAAATGACCATTGACATAAACATGTATTTTTCCACATTTTAGTGGAATGTAATTTTGTAATTATCAAAATCAGAAAAGTTTAAATCTGTGGAAACTTGAGCATCACACATGGAATTTAAAGCGTTATTGGAAAGTTGAAGATTCATGTAGGAACTCAAAAGTCACATGGGAGCTCAAGAGTCATGAGGGAGGTCAAGAGTCATAAGGGAGGTGAAAGGTCACCTCATTTCTTATAAATAAACCCTCATAGCTCAAGAAAAGGAATTTTCACCTTGGATTCTCAAGCTAGGCATAGGTGAGAAGATCATCCTTAGAGAGGAGGAAGTAGTGTCTTAATGTTCCACTATTGGGGCTAGTGATGCATCATTCTAATGGTATATCTTGGAACTTTCAGTTAATGGTTCGAAACTCTTAAATCCAACACACTTTCATGCATATATTGTGAATGTTATAAAACTATTATTTTATTGTTTGTGGTGTATGTTTGTGTTTATATATACTAAGGGAAATGAACTATTTCATTGGCTTTAGTATACATATTTGAATTGTTCATTTCTTTATTTCATGATCATTGTTTCTTTGTGAACTATTTTGCAAGATAATTAACAATTCTTTTAGATAAATGTGTGTGTCTTTATTAGGATAGTGCTACTACTCTTCTTCTAAAGACTCACTTTCTCTTTTCCATCTGTGAAAGAACCTTTATTCACATTGCAATTGAGTTCTTCACAAGGCTAAATTGCTTGGTTATCTCGAAAGTATATGCATACTCTCTTATGTTGTTTATTGCATCCAAGGCAAGTATTTAAGATTATGGCAGTCATGACTATGTCCTAGATGGGGCTCCTACTTCAAATGGTATCAGTTCCACTTGGGACTTCATATCAGTGAGACCACATGTATGTTTGTGGCTTCCAATGACGTCAACATTTTGGCACTAGAAGGAGGGCCGACCTTTGTATGGATAATAAATCAACTCATTCACATAAGAAACCTTCCGTTCAAGGGAGTAATTGTCTGAGTCTAACTCCAACCCATATATTTGAGAAATCAAAGTCATCTAACTAAGGTCCAAAGCGTGATTACAAGGTTACTTATGAGAAACTTTAGAGGATTCATCCTATCATCTGTTAGTTTGATAGAGCTCCTAGATTACTCCTTCTTACGTATGTTCTTCCTTATAAGAAATCTTCGAAAGAGACAATCCATTGTGTTGTTCTAGTTTCTTTAGTTAAGGATTTGGTTATTACTACCCTTGATGATTTAGCTGACACACATTAAGAATGTCATTATCAAGGGGATATTCCACCACCTATTTGGGAAAATATAGAAGGAGATAGGGAGAACTTTTATTTTTCAGATGACAAATTGATGAGGGACAATTAACAACCAAACAATAATGAAAATTTGAAGAGTAAAGAGGAAGAGTATTCAGAATTAGATAGTGAGGAGGAAGAGAATGAAGACATGGCTAAGGACTGGTTGAGAACATGACAACATATCATTGCTAACCTACAAAAGGAAAACAACTCATAGTAAGTAACATAAGGCACATATTTCTTTTACACAATGAATGAAATCAATAGACATAATTTCCACTTACCTCAAGAAGACTGCACAAATCAATCACCATAATACTCCACAAACACCATAAGCCTATGGTGTGATCTACACCATCAACCTATGATTTCATTATCCTAATTAAAATATTTAACCCCAGTGAACTATTCATTCAAACTTGTACCTAGTAAACTATATGAAAATAGAGCAAGAACCATGGGAGGTTCATTGAATTGCATAAAGCCCTATAAAGTCCCTCTTTCTATAATATTACAAAAATCTTTCATAAAAATTTAAGGCCACTAGATGGAGTGGAATGTTAAGAGATTATAGGTGTATGATGATGTTATTTCCCTTGAATTTGTGCTCATTTTCCAACATGCTAGGTCTATGGCAGTGGGAATAGTGGTCTAGGAAGTTGAAGAAACTAGAGAAACAATATCTAGGCTACAACAAGTTGGAGAATTATGGAATTTTAGGTTCGAAGCCATAATTATGGAGTAGATTCTCAAGTCAGAAGAGGGTTTGGTGAATAACTAGAGTGGATTGGAGAAAAGGTATATACCAACACCCTAGACATAACTCTCATTGTGTAGAGATAATTTACACATCAGGGGTGCATGGGGTCATTTATTAGTACCACTTGAGGTTGCTATATCACTTAAGTGATTAACAGCTAGTCAACATACCCTTCTTCCTCTAGAAGACACTCTGATAGATGACCACCAAAATTTAAAACTCTAGTTGGCTAAAGGGTTCTCTTTCACATCATGGCTCGATAAAGTTACTTATAGAGCATGCATTCCAAAGAGAACGTTGCTATAATGATGTTGTAAAAGCACTGAGGTTGGAAGTTCAAGCATCAATAGCAGAAGCAAAAGTTGTTGCAACTCCACTAGAAGTTGCAACTGCTACAACTCCACTAAAATATGAAACTACTACAATCCCTAAGGAGGTACCTATTGCAACTCTTAAAGTAGGGAAGTTGCTAAGTTGCAACCACAAGAAGAAGAATCCAAGCGAGGTCATGATAGTGATCTAGAGATCACTAGAAGCCAACCTCCAACAAGGACACTAGAGGAAATGACCAAGATACCTACACTTGTGGCTATACCAAAAAAGAAGAGCATAAATTTAAAAAAAAAAGGAGACGACAGTAGCTTCTATAAAATAGGTGGAAATCCATGTTGCAAAATAAGAAGAAGCACAAGAGGAAAGATAAGAAGAGATACCTACTACAACACAAATAGATTTAGAAGAGATGCATGTTGTATCATGGTTTGAAGAAAAAATTCTTGTCCCAACAAATATTAAATAAGAAGTGTTTGTGGTTACATAGATGTAACAATACAAAGTAAATATAAAGTTAATTTCCTAATTAAAATCATAAACAAACAAATAAGCTCATACCTATATTACTTGTGATCGAAGTCTGCCAGATGACAACAAGGTTTTGTGGATGACTCTCCACCCAACCATAGGCTCAATTGTGCAAGGATCTGCTACAACTGGCCACCCTCGAGCCCTCAATCACCGTACTACTGCCAGTGCCTCATAAGTCTTAGAACACCATTCTCCCAATATTAGGACTCTCAATTGTCTACTTTTCACCCTACATTTTGTTATGATATTACTATTTTTAACCTATGAATTGAAACCCTTGATATCATTTTTGACCTTATCATCCCAAGGTATGAAGTAAATCTCCTCATTTGCTATATGATTAATTATTCAACACATATTCATGTTATCTTTACAATTAATCTTTGGAAATTGGCTAAGTCGCTGACAATTGATTGGAATTGTTCAAAGTCCACAGAATCATAATTCACAGTTGCTGCAACACCAGGAACATCAATTGTGTAGTTGTTGCAACACCAGAAGCAGCAATTGACTAAAGCAGGAAATGTCTTAATTTGCGATAGCAACTGTCTGAAGCTGGCAATACTATACTCGGCCGATGATGATAAAGCATGATCAGCCAATCTAGCCACAGACGTGGGAACACTAGGGACAACATGAAGTATTTTAAGGGACGGTTAAGATTTACCAAATCAGCAACAACAACAGAATAACCAAGGATAGAACGAGGACCTCGAGGAAATAGACGAAGACCATCCGTTTTGCAACAGCGGAAAGATCCGATTAACCAAGGATGACAAAGACATACATTGTTGTAACAATATGCTGTAACAGGAATTAATTTCCTATTTTTGTACTGAAGAATTAAAACTATAGGACAATCTATTGTAATAGATGTCTCCTCTATAAAGAGGAGACATCTATAGTTGAAAGACTAGGAGGTGATACCAGAATATTGTAGTGTTGAAGGTCGAAACCTCTGTTGTAATTGAACTCTTGGCAGATGAATAAAGCATTGTTCTGAGCATTTTAACTTAGTATTTGTGTGCAGGGGAATCTTGTGAGAGGGACAGGGCCCACCTTCTTCACAAGATTCACCCATTCCTTTTCTGTTAAGTGTGTGTTATTTCTGTATGTGTTTATCCTTGCTTCTGATATTTCCCTTTGCTGATACGCTGTTCCTTTAATCGATTGGCGCTGTGAGAAGTGTGTCACCGGTGAATAGGATTTTTGGTGTGTATTGGTGACTGGTCACGAAGGCAGGTGCTGGACGTCCTTATTCTGAGGACAGGGTCCTGGTCCTCTGTTACAAACAGCCATCATTTTTCTGCAGATTTGTTACCTTTACTCAATTTCATTTCATTTCTGCAATAGTTTAAGACTGTTGTAATGCAGAGTAAGCGTTTGATAGGAATTAGATTTGTTGTACTACGGCTTTTAATGCTTTTGAAATTAAAGTACATACAATACGAGGTCACCTTTGAAACAAAGGGACTTTCCCGAGTTGAAAAATTAATGTGGTACTCGACTGTTTAATCAACAACAATTCGAGTGACCAACATTTTGGCGCCGTTGCCGGGGAAGGCGACTAAATTTTTTTTAAGGCATTAATGATTTTTCTTTAGAATAACAGGTGCATGAGAGGACGCAAGAAAGCTAACTTCACAGGTGGTAAGGGCACAGTAGGCGGAAGAAAAACTTTCATTGACGCGATCATTTCAAAAGCTGAGACATCTTAGAGAATGAGTTCCCGAAGACCTCAAATCTAGTATCCCTCCCAAACAGATCATCAGACAGAGGAAGTACTGGGGCCTGAAAGGAAGCTGGAAACACCAGAGCACATTGAGGAACCAGTAGAAGAACCTAAAGAAACATAAGATACTGAAGACAGAGCCAGTGACTCGGGGAGAAGAATAATGGAGGATAACAAAGCAGAAGGAAGGGGGGAAAACTCACTTTCCACCCTGAAATTTCCTATTGGGGACCTCCCAAGAGGAGCAATCCCTATGAAAAATATTCCACCTGCGGCATTGCCTAATTTTCATGGGTTGTCCTCTGAAGATCCCGATGAGTTCCTCTTTGAATTTGATATACTGTGTAGAAGTTATGATTATGTAACTCCTGCTCAGAAGTTAAAATTGTTTCTAGTAACACTGAAAGGGAACGCGTTAAGATGGTTTATGAGCCTAGGGGCTCAGGTAATCACCACATGGGATCAGATGAAAGAAAATTTCCTGAGCAAATATCAGGATTACTGTCGAACAAGAGAAAGGAAGGAAGAATTGTTCAAAATGGTTCAGAAAGAGGACGAGAATCTGGAGGACTTTGTAGAGAGACTGCAATATAATCTGCAGCGATCAGATCACCCAACCATGAGTAAGGATATTCTAAAGACAATTCTACTAAAAGGAGTACGAGATGACTACCTAGATATGTTAAATATGATCGGAAAAGGGGATATTTCCAAAGAACCATTTGATGAGATCATCAACCTCTGCATGCGGTGTTCCAGAGGAGCAGCAAGCAGATCTAAAACCAGGGACAATACATATTCAAGAGTCCAGGAGTCAGCAAGCGGAGGAGCAACACAAGCTGAAATAGGTAATCTGCTTGAAGAATTTAAAACTGAAATGTTAAGCTCTTTTGCTTCAAAAATTGATGCTCTGTAGGTTAAAAAGAAACAAGCAGAAGTAGAAGCTCCCTGGCTATCTTTTGCTCCAAATGCAGAGGAAATCACCCACTGCAAGAATGTCCATTGGATAAGGTACCAATTTGTACCATTTGTGAAAAGGATCATGAAACTCAACAATGCCCTTCTTTGCCACGAATAAAGGCAGTGCTGCAATAAACTGAAGAAGAAGCTGAAGCAGTGTACCTGATGACACAGAGGAGGCAATGGCCACAAAGGCAAGGTATGAGTTCTAACACATCATTTAGTCGTTGGAATAATCAGTCTCCTTTTCAAACAAATTTCCCACCCATGAATCAAATGCAATACCCACCCTTTAATCTGATGCAATTTCCTATGCAACAACCAAACCCTCCTTTTACTGACCCTACTATGTGGAATCCTTGGACTCTTCAACAACCTTATTTCAATCAGTGGAATCCAAATTGGGCAGCCCAATAGATTCCATTTCCTCAAAACCAGCAATCTCTTTCCTTACCATCTAATGCCCCGCAAAATAACCAGTCAATCAGACCCCAATTGCTTGTGCAACCTAATCCCAACCCAAACAATAATAAATCCCTGTAGGTAATTGATATTCAAAGTCAACCTATCTCCCCTATGCAATGTAATGATATCCATTACGCTCTGGGAGGATAGTTGAACCCATCATTGATGACATTACTGACTCTGAAAAAGAAGAAACTAGAGAGGAAAAGTCATCTAACAAGAACACTGAAACTCTTGAATCATCTTCTAACAAGACTGCCCAAACAACAGAGCCACCCTTTCATGAAAGATTGGCTCTTACTAAAATGTTTGAGCCACCAGCTTTTAACCTTTTAGGAGAACTGCAGAATTTATATGTCAAAATCCCATTATTGCAAGCACTAAGAGATGTCCCTATCTATGCCATAACTGTTAGGGATATTTGTATTAAAAAGCCTGGAAGAAAAGCCAAGGAACCCCTCACAGTTCATGTGATGGGAGAACTGACTACTTTGATGACAGAAAAAGACCCCCCAGTGAAATATGGTGACCCTGGTCACCCTACAGTAACAGTTCAGGTCGGCAAAAACTTTGTCTCTAAAGTTCTAGTAGACCTAGGTGCAGCAATAAATATTATGACACTCGAAACATCACAATTACTGCAGTTTAAACACTTAATTAGGGAAACTGCAACCATTCTAGAGCTGGCTAACCGCTCTACAATTAAACCTGAAGGAGTCATTGAAGACCTGGTAATTTCCGTAGAATCTTGGAATTACCCAGCTGACTTTGTGGTGTTACAAACTAAAAAAAAGTTGTGGGGTCATCCATTAATTCTAGGAAGACCTTGGCTGGCTACAGCAGATGTTTTCATCAGTTGTAGGTCTGGATCAATGACAATATCTAATGGGCAGGAAACCAAACAGCTGAATCTTTATCCTCATGCCACACCCATGATTAATAACGATAATTCAATTTGGGTAGATTATGAGGATGAGGAAACCCAACCTATCTTAACTGTCAGACAAGCTTTAACCCTCAAAGACTCAACCGAAGATGAATTAATCAACAACTTTATTTCTGAACCTTCTTCGATCAGCTCAGAAATACATAATCACCTCACTGCAATCCTAGAATCTGAATCCCAGAACAACCTTGAAACTAAAAATTTACCTCAGATATTAGCTGATAGCCCTTCCAAAAGTATAACAGTAGAAATTGAACCAGGTAAAAAATTAATTATAAATCCTAATTTAACAAAGGATCAAAAACAACAGTTAATGAAGCTACTCAAAGAAAATAAAGGAGCATTCACTTGGGATTATACAGACATGAAAGGGATTTCTCCTGAACTATGCACTCACCGTATTTATATTAAAGAAGGTTCCCAGCCAGTTTGTCAACCCCAAAGACGAACGAACCCCAATTTAAGGGAAATAGTAAAAGAAGAGCTTCAAAAATTGTTAAATGCAGGATTTATATACCCCATACCTGATAGTGAATGGGTTTCTCCGCTGGTAATAGTACCCAAGAAAAATGGGAAATGGCGAGTATGTGTAGACTATAGAGCCCTAAATAAGGCCACCCAGAAGGACCATTTCCCTTTACCATTCATTGATCAGGTATTAGATAACTTGGCTGGTAAGAAATTCTTTTCCTTTTTGGATGGATTTAGTGGATATAATCGGATAAGGATTGCACCCCAGGATCAGGATAAAACCACTTTTACTAGCGCTTGGGGGACCTTTGCTTACAGGGTTCTTCCATTTGGGCTATGTAACACCCCAGCAACATTTCAGAGAGCGGTGATAGGGATCTTTTCTGATATGATAAATGATTCCTTAGAGATTTTTATGGACGACTTCACTCCTTATGGAACAACCTTTGAAGATGCCCTGCAGAATCTTGAAAAAGTACTTAAGCGGTGTATAGAAGCACATCTTGCCTTAAGCACTGAGAAATGCCATATGATGATGAATGAAGGCATTGTATTAGGCCACTTTTTTTCATTTTTAGGAATTCAAGCTGATCTCGCAAAAATACAGGTAATTTTGACCCTCCCTATCCCCAAAACCCAGACAGAAGTAAGGAGTTTCTTAGGACATGCAGGGTATTACAGAAGATTTATCAAAGAATTTTCTAAGATAGCTTCTCCTCTGTTTGTGTTACTAACGAAAAATGTTGAATTTAAGTGGACTGATGATTGTGAAAAAGCATTTGATCAGCTTAAACATCAGTTGTCCATAGCTCCCATTTTGAGAGGACCAGATTGGGCACTCCCCTTTCACATATCCTCTGATGCCTCAGACACTGCCATTGGAGATGTCCTGGGACAGGAAGAAAATGGTCTTCCCTATGCCATTTATTTTATTAGTAAAAACATGACTCCCGCAAAACTTAATTATACAGTCACTGAGAAAGAATTTCTAGTAGTTATTTATGCTATCAACAAATTTCGGAATTACATTACGGGTTATACTACTGTTGTGCATACCGACCACTCGGCCATTAAATACCTAATGAATAAATCAGTTACAAATGCTCAAGTCACTAGATGGTTACTGTTATTACAGGAATTTGATATCACAATCGTAGACCGACCAGGAAAAGAAAATGTAGTTACTGACTTTATTTCTTGGTTAAAAACTAATGAAAATATTCCAGTGGATGATTCTTTTCCCGATGAGTATTTATTTGCAATCTCTGCTCACTCACCTTGGTATGCAGACATTGCTAACTACTTAGTTACAGGAAAATTACCATCACACCTATCGCATAGAGAAAAAAGGAAAATTATTCAGCAGAGCACTAGGTACAGCTGGATAAGCGGCTGTTTGTTTCACACAGGACTCGATCAGGAGATCCGGAGATGCATTGGTGAAGATCAGATCTATGATATATTGAAAGCTTGCCACGATGGACCTTGTGGAGGACATTTCGCGGATAAAAGAACAACACACAAGGTTCTCAGGATGGGATATTACTGGACCTCAATCTTCAAAGATGCAAAGAAATATGTCAGGGCCTGTGATAGCTGCCAAAGAATGGGCCTGCCTAATCACAGGGATGAAATGCCACTCAATCCCCAGGTAATTCTTGAACCATTTGAAAGATGGGCACTAGATTTTATAGGTCCCATTAATCCTCCATCTAATCAAAGAGTTTACATACTAGTATGTATAGATTACATGACTAAGTGGGTAGAGGCCAAGGCACTTATCAAAGCTAATGAGGAATCAGTATTAACATTTTTATTTGAAGAAATCTTCGTTAGGTTTGGATTGCCTAGGGAGCTAGTCACTGATGGAGGACCTCCTTTTAATTCTCATGGCTTCAAAGACACATTGCAGAAATACCATATTAAGCATAGAATGACCACACCTTATCACCCCCAGTCAAATGGGCAGGTGGAAAGCACCAATAAAGTCATAGAAGCTATTCTGACAAAAACAATAAAGGAGAACAGGAGGGACTGGTTTCAAAAGCTGCTTGAAGCACTTTGGGCTTATAGAACCACTTGGAGGAACACCACAGGCTTTTCACCCTATGAGTTAGTTTTTGGTAAAAATGTTGTTTTCCCTTTGGAGTTTGAAATCAAAACTTTAAGAACTGCTTTAGCTGTTAACCTCGATTTGACTGATGCACAGATAGCCAGGTTGCAGCAGCTGCAGGAGCTAGACGAGAAAAGATTGGATGCCATCCACCAAACAACCATGATTTAGCAACAAAGAACCAGATGGCATGACAAAACTATTAAGCAGAAACAATTCCAGAAAGGTAACTGGGCTTTACTGTATGACTCCCGTTTCGAGAATTTCCAAGGTAAATTGAGAACAAGGTGGCTAGGACCTTATGAAATAGATGTTGTATTTCCAAATGGAATAGTCAGACTCTTAACGATTGATGATAATAGAACACCGTTATTAGTGAATGGATACCGACTCTGTCGGTATCAACGGCCTGTTTCTAAGGAAGATTTCAAAGCTACCTGCATGGCAGAATTACACTATGTTTTTTTGGGGGAATTTGCTGCCCCTCAAGGCACTTAAATTTCTGTTCATTTATTTATTCTTAGATTAGATTTCTTAACTAATAATCCCTGCCAAGGGGTTTCTATGTTACAATTAGTTGTTTTGCAGATCTTACTTTCGAAGGATGGCTGAGAATAAAAATTCTAAAGGAATCACTTTGCATCTTGGGAACGCTTTTGGGATCGTAAGTCAAGTTTTACATCATTTCCTTCTACTGTAACACCATTTTCTATTGCTACAACACCATTTCCCGTTGCTACAACACCATTTCCCATTGCTGCAACACCATTCCCGTTGCTGCAACACCATTCTCTGTTGTTGCAACACCATTTTCCGTTATGCAATGTCAATCCCCCATTGTTGCAACACCACTTTCCGCCATTCCACGTTGCTGCAACAACACTTCCTGTCATTCCCTGTTGCTGCAACACCACTTTCCATCATTCCCCGTTGCTGTAACACCACTTTCTGTCAACACAATATCATTTCTTCGTTGTCGTAACACCACTCCTCGCGGCTACCGCACGAGCTTATGTTCCGGCAAAATATCACTTTTCAACACTGCAATACTAATTCCAGCACTTAACGAATCATCATCCTGATGGAACATATTCTGCTGCATTCAAGGGACCAGCAAGAACTCCAATAAGTACACGTCGTCACTGCTACTTCCCGTCAGATCGCTTGTGTTTTCATGATTAAAAACCCATTCAAATTATGACTAAGTAAAAAAAAGACAAGATAAAGCTTTTGTGTGCGACTAAAGTTAAAAAGTAAAGGTACGCATGTCTAAGTGTGAATATTAATTTATAGTTAATGCGGAGATGTGATACGACTGCCGAAATCATTATACTGCCAATCAAATCATTCAGCCGTAGATTTGGGGGGATTACCAAAATATCACAATTATTCCATAACACGTTAATCACTGCCACCCTTACTCCTCGCGGTAATATCTAAAACCCACCTTGCCGTGGCATATCCTCATTTGTAACGGTTTGCTCTATTTCAAACTCGGAAACTAGGCTCTATATCATGTATTGTTCGTCGGATCAGCAGCTATGGGAGGAAATCTGATCACATATGAACCTGGCACAACAGCGCTACTGGAACTCTACCCCAAGGTTTATCAAATTTTCCTGCAAACAGGGTGGGTAGACTACTTCAGAAGACTCCCAGATTTGAACACACAGCAGGTGTTGGAGTTCGCATGCAATTTAAGAGAAGGATTTTCTACAGTCCAGGGAGTACGTATTCCGGTAATAGAGGAAGATGTAGCCCAAGTCTCCGGGCTACCAACCAACGGTATACGTTGGTTCAGTAGGAAACATGTGATTTTGAATGCGCAGCAAGGCTTCTTTCTACCAGGCGAACACGTAGAAGCTAAAGGCAGAGGGGTCGCTCTTCAGTCACTGCCTCCACCATGGCCAAAGGTCGCGAAGTTTGTCAAGCAGTATTTAACTTGCGAAGGTCATTACCATGTAATTTACCAACACGACTTCATTTTGTTAAATCATTTGAGGCATCGACAGTTGATAAACATGCCCTGTTATCTATTGGGTTGTCTGAAAAACATGTCACATTATGCTGAAAAAGCAAAGCATCCGGCCCTTTCCCTCAAACACCATAGGTTATCCTAACTCTTAAGAAATAGAGGCTTTGTTCTAATCCAACCACCCCCTGTCATTAATCCTCCCCAGCAAATAGAAGAAGATCCTCAGCAGGAGGAGGAAGTTCTCCAGCAGCCAGAACAAATACCCTAGGAAGTTCCCCAACAGCCGGAACAAATACCCTAGGAAGCCCCCCAACAGCCAGAGCAAATACCTCAAGAAATTCCTCAGCAATTAGCAGTAGAAACACCCCTGCAAAGGACCCCATCCCCTAATGAAGCTCAACCATCTACCCCTGTGCTTCATATTTCCACTGATGATTCTGAGGATAATACCCCCATCATTTTTCTTAAAAGGAAAAAACAACAGCAAACTGAAACTCCACTAAAAAGGAGAAGAACCAGGGCTTCAATCAAAGCAACTGCTATTCCTAATAGTTTCCCCAACCCAAAGGAAAGTGACCGAAAAAGGAAAATTATTGATTTTCCTGCCTCCATAAAGAGACAGAGAAAACAGTCAACCACAACAGTTAAATTTACCAGCCCTCTAATTCCTAGTTCTCCACCTATTATCCTAACACCCCGTATTCCAATCATTCTGGAACAGTCCCTTTCCTCACCCTCTGCGGATGAGATGCAGAGCGTTGACAGCTTTGTGACAACATTTTCTGAGGCAGTTGATACACAAGAACCACTTGCCGAAAAATCTAAAATAGACACCCAAGATGATATTGGGCAAGTGGCCGCTACACAAGAACCAGCCACTGACCCAACAGGTGACACACAAGAACCACCTGTTGGGGATGCAAATGCCCAAATGAACACGAAACAACAATCCTCTCATCCACTAGAGCCTGCAGGTACGCAAGCCCCGCCTACCATAGCCTCCCTGCAGGAAGAAATTGAGTTTTTAAAATCTCAAATTAAAGATTATCAGCAGGAGATAATAATGGTTAAGGAAGCCTACCAGAATGAATATAATCTCCACTTCTTAGCACGGGTAGCGACGGTAACAGAAAAAAGTCAGTACAATGAGTACATGTGCAGTGAGTGTGGGGAACTGTACACTCAAGCAGGATATAAGGTAGTATAGGTCCCAATGACTGAAGCTAATCCACCACCCCTTGCTGCTACAGAGCAACCTGCTATTGTAGTCAAAATAGAACAACCTGCTGTCACACAAGAACCAGCAGGAAGAGCAGCAAAGGAAAAGAAACAACCTGTTGTTACACAAGAACCAGCAGGAAGAGCAGCAGAAGAAATGAAACAACCTGCTGTCACACAAGAACCAACAGGAGTTACAGGAGTATAAGAATAAAACCCCGTTGTTACACAAGAACCAACAGGTTTTCTAAAAACTGTAAAAGAAGAAACAGGGCAGCCTGCTGTCACACAAGAACCAGCAGGAGCTGCAGGAGTAGAGAAAGAACAACATGTTGTCACACAAGAATCAACAGGTTTTCCAACAATTATGGAGGAAGACATGGTACCACTAGCCCACCCAAACTACTGTAGAACATAGATCCTTTATTGACGCTTATGCACAGACTGAAGTCACCGAACTCCACTGTGTCAAGGATGCTTATGCACAGACTGAACTCACTGGACTCCACTGTGTCAAGGATGCCTATGCACAGACTAAAACTCCTTCTGTCAGAAATGCTTACACGGAGACCTCTAGCTTTCAATAGCTAAAGGACACATGGAGAATAGAATATGAGCTTTCACAAGGGAAGGCATTCCAACAACAGAAATCAATCTGGTTCAGCTATGCATATAGAAATTGGGATGCATTGGAACAGTCTAGAGCCCAACATAAAGAAAATAAGGAGGTAAAAGCCAGGCTATCCTGTGCCTTTGATCTGGTTCAGAGGATATTGGCTACAAGAAAGCCCTCTTTTAACTATGCAGTATTCTTGAGAGAACGCTTGGTGTTCTTGCAAATAAAAGCAATTAGAGATGGAAGATCGTACCAAGTTAATACACCTTACCAGTTTAATGCAACATTCAAGGAAGCACCACATAATGATCAAAATTTGCTTTGTGAACTCTATCTTCACAATGAGGCTATGCCTGAAGATATAGCGATGAATATACTTCCTATTGTTGGTGATATTCAAATAAGAGCATTTATCTCTTTTCTAGATAATCAATTAACTTGGAAAAATGCCTACATGTCAGCAGAACATAATGAGAACAACTGCCTCCTGTGGATTCAAAATGAACCACACAATCCAACTACTTTCATTGCACAACATCAAAATTATGTAAGTAATCCAGAATTAGCTGACCATATAAAGAAGCTACAGGCAGGGGTTTTGCAGGACTGCCAGCATTATGTGAAAAAAAAAGGGGCACTGGCCGTTGAAGCAAACAAGTTATTCTGGGAACATTGTCCCAGAGAAAGACAAGAATACCACCCCTATAATCCCCTCAATCTCCAGGTAGCGATTTCACGCATACCTTATTATGTTAAATGTATGGAAAACTGTGCGGAGAAGTGGATCAGCTACCATTTTCATTTCCCTCTCTTATGGTTACCTGGTCGACAATATAAAGCTCATTATAAACTAACCAAGAAGGAGGAGGTAGTAGCATGGCAGCAGATACAGAATGTTCAGGGATTCAGAAACAAGTCGGATAAAGCCTTCTCGAGCTACTGTATCAGCAACTTACACTGTTCATCCCAGTTCTCCGACTCAGATTCAGACTAAACGTTGCATGAGGACATGCAAACCCTTTCAGTTGGGGGGGATGTTAGGACTCTGAATTGTCTACTTTTGACCCTACATTTTGTTATGATATTACTCTTTTTAACCTATGAATTGAAACCCTTGATATCATTTTTGACCTCATCATCCCATGGTATGAAGTAACTCTCCTCATTTGCTATATGATTAATTAATCAACACATATTCATGTTATCTTTACAATTAATCTTTGGAAATTGGCTAAGTCAATGACAGTTGATTGGAATTGTTCAAAGTCCATAGAATCATAATTCACAGTTGCTGCAACACCAAGAACAACAACTGTGCAGTTGCTGCAACACCAGAAGCAGCAACTGACTAAAGCAGGAAATGTCTTAATTTGCAACAGCAACTGTCTAAAGCTGGCAGGACTATACTCGGTCGATGATGATAAAGCATGATCAGCCAATCTAGCCACAGACGCGGGAACACCAGGGACAACATGAAGTATTTTAAGGGACGGTTAAGATTTACCGAATCAGCAACAACAACAGAATAACGAAGGATAGCACGAGGACCTCGAGGAAATAGACGAAGACCATCCGTTTTGCAACAACGGAAAGATCCGATTAACCAAGGATGACAAAGACATACATTGTTGTAATAGTATGCTGTAACATGAATTAATTTCGTATTTTTGTGAAGAATAATTAAAAATGTAGGACAATCTATTGTAATAGATGTCTCCTCTATAAAGAGGAGACATCTACAGTTGAAAGACTAGGAGGTGATACCGGAATATTTTAGTGTTGAAGGTCGAAACCTTTGTTGTAATTGAACTCTTGGCAGATGAATAAAGCATTGTTCTGAGCATTTTAACTTAGTATTTGTGTGCAGGGGAATCTTGTGAGAGGGACAGGGCTCACCTTCTTCACAAGATTCACCCATTCCTTTCCTGTTAAGTGTGTGTTATTTCTGTATGTGTTTAGCCTTGCTTCTGATATTTCCCTTTGTTGATACGTTGTTTCTTTAATCAAATGGCGCTGTGAGAAGTGTGTCACCGGTGAATAGGATTTTTGGTGTGTATTGGCGACTGGTCATGGAGGCAGGTGCTGGACGTCCTTACTCTGAGGACATGGTCCTACTCCTCTGTTACAAACAGCCATCATTTTTCTGCAGATTTGTTACCTTTACTCAATTTCATTTCATTTCTGCAATAGTTTAAGACTGTTGTAACGCAGAGTAAGCGTTTGATAGGAATTAGATTTGTTGTACTACAGCTTTTAATGCTTTTGAAATTAAAGTACATACAGTACGAGGTCACCTTTGAAACAAAAGGACTTTCCCGGGTTGACAAATTAATGTGGTACTCGACTGTTTAATCAACAACAATTTGAGTGACCAACACCCAAGAGAATGAAAGATAGAAACTCAGAAAGATGGAATACAGTAATGCCTCTCATCTTCCTCACCATCTATTAAATAGAACAAACATTGGAAGGGGAACCACATACACACACTCCATGTGTCTACATGCAACTTTCTTTTGAAGTTTAGCTTTCTTGTTTTATTTCTTTACTTTTCTTTTGATTTTTAGCTTTCTTGTTTTATTTTCTTCTTTTTGATAGTTTTCTTGTTTTATTTCTATTTATTCTTATTTAGAGCTTTAGTATGGTTATTACTATTTTTATTTTTATTATTTTTATTTATTTTCTTTTATATATTTTTAATATCATTTATTATTTAACATTATGAGTTATTATTTTTATTTTTTATTATTAAATGATTGATTTATTATTATTTATTATTTATATTATTAATTATTATTTTTGTATTATTTATTATTTTTATTATTATTATTATTATTATATACTATATTTATTATTTATTATTTTATTTACTTCATGTTGCCAACACCCTCTGCTAAACTAGTATAACCAACATGCATCAAAAGTCCCCAACACCCTAGGAAATCTTAAGGAATCTCTGTCCTTTTTCCCACTTTCAGCACCAGGCATAAGCCTAACCTGGTCTGTATCCTAGTCCAAGGCTGGCCCTAAGGCTCGGTGCCTAACTCAGACCTCATCTGCCCCAAGGCAGGCATCCAGTATAGTACTCAATGACTCTGGGCATCTCGCAAGGTTGGCCCACTCCCTCCACAACTACTAAGGTGCACAACCCCAGGCATTGCAATCCTTTACATCCCTTCCAGCCTTCGGCATCCCAATCCAATAACAGGCACCTAGCCTAGAACATCAAGCACTTGGCCTCCTCAAGATGGTCCCATAGCACTTCAAGAGCTATCCATCAAGAGCTACATAAGACAAAGGAACCACTGGCATCATGTCAATCATAACACCTCAACATGCAACCAATGCATTAGCTATAACATCATAGTATCATAGAAAATGGTCCACATGCCAACGCTTGCATGTGATCATGATAACATAGCATCATTGTTAATCACCACATTATGAATCATAAAGAACTACATGGTCATGCATGTCATAAAATTACATGCCTTTACCACATGCTTCACATCATAATATCTTTATAAGTTATAACATCAACGTATCAACATCAAATACATATCATCATAATAAATAAACCACATGTCAATATACCTCATATGATAACATCATAATCCCTATGCATAGCATATTCATCATGAGTATACAACATCATTATCATATGAAATAAATAAATAATCACCACATATACGTCATTAACCTCTAACGAGAACTATATCGATTTACCACATACCATCATGTCATGAAACATCATTAATATGAGAGTCGTCAAAATACTTATCAAATATAGAATAATACTCTCTAAGCATTCTTATCATGATTCATCAGAAAAATCAATTTCATTTACTTTACAGATATTTAATTATGAACTAAAATTATTCAACATCCATCTAAGATCTATGTTATCTCTTCAGTGTTATTAGTGTTATGATTTCATCAAGATACCATTTCACACCATAGGTATAATCATCTAAGTACATCGTTAAATTTCACATGAGCCTCCTCATCTTGAGTCAAAATTAAAAATCCCTTGGTTTTACATCTATTTACCCTTTGGCTTATCGATTCCAATATTGCTATATGCAATTGCATATAAACACTAGGTCATCATGATTTAATTTTATATCATGCTAATTTACTTTCATGAAGGTTTTTTGATCCATGCTGACTTATACCTACATCATTTAACAATTATCATTTTCATTCAAAAATATTTTCTTATCTCATCGAGTTTCTATCTCAATACCACTTGATTGCTTTATCTTTAATTCACCTTTCATCAAGTTGGACAAAAGACTCTTTCTCATTAAATAGTATCATTATTTTAGATTTTGAAACAATTGGAAACACTACTACCATCATTGTCCATGAAAAATTTAAATGTGTGGTGTTATGTGGAAACAACCTCTTTTAACGCTATGGGAACAAAACTTCTTCACAATTTTGAACTATGTAGATCATCACGATGACCATTACCTTCATTTCCTCCTACAAGATATTCATAGATATATTTTTTTTGAAAGGCCAAGACATTATCTTAATATTATTTTAGAAAGCTTGTTTAAAAAGAAGTCCTTGTTGGTAAGAAATGGAACAATGTTTTAATAATACAAGGGTTCTCAGAACCTGTTGAATGACTGAGAAGCCTCAGGAAATTCAAACTATATCTAAAGGAACTTCAAACTGTATCTAAACGTTATGGAAGAGCCTACCTTCAATTTGTATTTGGCTTGTATCTCATTCTTGTAATATATCGAAGTCATTTTTTTTTCTTATTCTAAGGACATTCAAAAGATGCATTGTATCAGAAAGGCAAGTCTACCTAAAAATCTCAGAAATGGTATAGACGCTGAAAAACCTCAGATGGAACCTCAATCAAGGATTCCTCAGTCACTTATATTAAAAAGGAAAGTAACTAGGAAAATTTTCAAACAATACGGTTTGTTTTAGTTGACCAAGTCCTTGTGACTGAGACATTCTTGTTTTTAAGAAAACATGGCATACATGTGCAATATTTCTTATCTATACATGTTATCAAAAAGATCTTATCTAAACATGGCATACATGTGTAATATTTCTTATGTAATGGAGGGGTTTCCTAATAAACCAGTGATTAAAAGATGGAAACAGGTACCAGAAACTAAACTTCTTATAGATTTCTTGAGAATAAAAGGTTTATCACAAATACAGTTCCTCAACGTTATGTCAGTTTAAAAAAATGCATTTGTTTTCCTGTTTCAATTTATCACCTATATTGTTGTAGAATGAAACCAAAATCCCCCAGTATTACACATGCTACTTTAAATCTTATAGAGCATCTTGATGAGGACAGAGCTTATCAACACTGGTATTTACAATCCTATATTGCACAGGAATTTGGGGAAGGAAATTCTATCAAATAAAACAAGAAATGTAAATCATAAGAACATGTATAAATAATGTGTTTAGATTGGTAAGGCTACAATTGTCAAGTCCAGATAGAAGTAATTCAATTCTAAGGATTGTCGAGTTCAGATACAAGTACTTCAATCCAAAGAATTATTGGTCCAATTTAGTGTCATTTGGAAAGGAACTCGAAAACATATTTAAGACTTTACAATTAAAGTATTTTGAGAATAGTTCCAAAAAGAGGAAACAAGAGCATGTTGAAGTAAAACAAATTCCCTTTTGGTGCTCGCAAGCTATCATAAGAGACATGAACTCTCTAAATTTTGATCACCCATATCTACTTCGATGTACCATGCCGTGTGAGATGGCCCTTATTCTATTAGAGAAGTAGAAACAAGATATGAAACCATGCGCTTTAGGTAAAGTTTCTCAGTCTACAATTCGTTATTTCCAAATAAAATGAATCAAACGGTAGGAAATATATGAGTTATAGAATTTAGGCTGCAATTATAGAAAATAAGGTTGAGAATCTTCTAACTGAAGCATTAAGACACCTAGGAGTGTATTGTATATATAATGGTTTAGATTGATTCAAAGTGTACAATTTAGCATATTGAAAAGCACAATAAATAGTTCAGAGTTATGTTTGTAGTCGAGTCAAACACATAATTGGGGAACTTGATAGTGTTGAAAAGTGTGCAACAAGAAATGCTTGTTGAGAATGCAACAAGATGATGGAGCTTAGTAGAAAGGAGTCGCCTTCACTAAGTGGGCCCGCAGGCTATTTTTGGCGCAAGTCTATTTTTAGACTATGTCTATTTTTAGACATATGGATCATGTCTATGGATTGCAGGTTGCTGTTTATGGATGATTGATCAAGTTGGGAAAAATAGATGGACTTCTATTTTTGATGAAAGTTTGAGTGATCACAGTGTGAGTGATCAAGTCTATTTTTAGACTGGCTGTCAAAAATAGAAAAGTCAAATATTATTATCTCACAATAATATTTGGACTATAAACTTAATCTTATTCTCTTGGAGCACTTCAGTTCGAGCTACGGATGTGGCACATGCAATTGCATGAAGGAAATACGTGGTTCTTATGGGTTAGTTGAATATTTGCATGCATGACTTCAGTTAGAACTCAAGTGAGTTGAGTTTAGTGGACTGGAGGTGCAGTTGATGGAGTTGTGTTCAGTTTAGCTTTGTTAAACTGGTTGTATTTAGTCTAACTGGCAAATAGACTAGAGATGAGTTGGGTGAATTAGTTATTAATTAATTCACAAGTTATTAACTCATAATACAACTAATGAATACATCAGTTAACTCAGTTGCATGTCAGTGCATGTTCAGTTCAACAGGGACAGGTGTTAGAGAATCAGATTGCTATCAGTTGTGACTATAGTTGTGCACCAGATCTTGCACAAATCAGGGGATTGAGTATGCCAATGAGTTTGCCCACATTGTAGCTTGTAAATACGTGATTTAGCCAAGGAAAGACGTGGCTGCCTTGGAATTATCACCGGTTCTTGTGCAGGTATTGAGCAGCGGAGGCAGGCAAGCAGCGGAAGAGATTTGAGCCAGGGATTGATTCAGATCTGAGCTGTATTGTGTGTAACAGGTGGAGCTGGGACTGGATTGCTTGTGATAAGCATTGTACTTTGTAATGTTACATGACTCAATCATTAATATACAGATAGTTGGGGTTTTTACCGAGATGCTTTCCCCGGGATACATACTGTGTTAATGTGTGAATGCTCTTGATGTTTTATTGTTATTGATGCTGCTATATTGATGATCAACGTAGAGGAGCTTATGTATTGTGTATATTTTCCGCAATAGTACATGATCAGGATAATCTCTGTTGAATATGTGTTAAATTATTCAAAATTTCTACATGGTATCAGAGCTGTTGATCATCTGATCTACTATTCAGGAAGTGTTTACATTCTATTTCTTCAGGCAGAGTCTGTAATCGGGCCAGGTAGCCTCTGGATTCATCATTCTTTTGGAAGGTGAGATATCTGGTGAATGACAATACAGTCGATCTCTGTACAAGAAATATTGTGTTCTCACGAATCTTAGATCCGAGGCGGTTGAGTTGGTTGAGTTGGTTGCTGGTGGAATTCGAATTTGCAGCAGTATTTTCTTGGTGACAACGTAGCAATGTCTTTCAACGGATTGCGATTGGAGTATGCTCTTGAGGGCAGCTCAAACTATATTGCATGGAAGGACAGGATGGAGGCAGTATTGGATGATAATGGGCTGAAGGAGTTCATAGATACTGATATCCCAAAGCCTACTGATGCTACTCAAGCTGATGCTTGGCAAAAGAAGATTGCAAAATGTCGAAGGATTCTGTTGGAGGGCGTGAAGGATCAAATTGTGTCCAGCCTCCATGGAAAGGCTACTCCATATTTGATGTGGAAATCATTAACAGAATTATTCCAAAGCAAGAGCGATCAGAGGAAGCTGGCGCTCAAAGATAAACTCAGAAACATAAAATGCGAGAAGGGTGACAATATTCCCAAGTATCTCACGAAGTTCACTCAGTGTCGAGATGAGCTGGGAAGTGTGGGGGTTACTGTTGATGATGAGGACTTGGTGAGCTTGGCTCTCCCTGGTCTTCCGAAGAGTTGGAATTCCTATCAGGACTCTGTCAATGGTCGGGAGAAGTTGCCAGGATGGGAAAGACTATGGTCAGATCTTGTGCAGGAGGAGATCAGGCGGAGTACCAGGGACGGATCTTCGTCAAAGGGAGCTGATGAAGAGAATTGTGCTTTGGCGGCCAAAGAAAAGAAAGGGAAGAGCAAGAAAGCTTCTCATTCTGGTGCGAAAGGAAAGAAGCAGGATATGTCCAAGGTGAAGTGTTTTCACTGTCACCAGCACGGACACTATGCCACAAATTGTCCGCAGAAGAAGAAGAACAAGCAAGCTACTGGATCTGCAGGGGGAGAGGCCTCAGCTTCTCAGTTTGAGCTTGATTTTTCATTGATCGCATGCTTGGTTTCAAGTGTGATGGGATTAGTGTGGTTCTTGGACAGTGGTGCGTCTTTTCACATGACGGGAGATAGAGATTTGTTCTCTTATCTGGAGAACAAAGATCTTGGAGTGCACATCGAGATGGGCGATGATGGCAGATACAGTGCGACCAGTATCAGTACCATTTCCTTTGAGAGGGAGTCTAGTAAACCCTTTGTATTGAAGGAAGTCATGAATGTTCCAGGATTGAAGAAGAATCTCATCTCAGTGGCGATGTTAGAAGACAAGGGGTATGATGTTGTTTTCAATGAGGGAAAGGCCTTCCTGCGTAGCAAGACAACTGGTGAGACCCGGAAGA
>APFE030393734.1:0-10657 GCA_000404065.3 Pinus taeda
CAAATCCTCCCAAAAATTGCACAATTCTAGGTAGCAGTCACCTGCTTCTCCCAAAAATTACACAATCCCTCTGGGACAACTAGCTCAATTCCTCTCAAAAATTGTGCAAATCCCTTTCTCAGTCAAGTAGGTTGTTGCATGTGCCTTTAGGTTGATCGGTTCCCTCCAAGGCCAAGAAAAACATATTTGCATGCATGGGCTACTCTTACCAAAAAAACAAAAGGTAGCATGCAAGAGGCATCCCTATATATAGGGATCTATTTTTATAGCTGGAGGTTACATGCAAAGCTCATTTAGAAACCTCTCACCAAGTGTCATTTTTTCCTAGATTTGTGGAATGCACACCATAACCTCGATTCTATCAAAACTCATGAACCAGATGCTACATAGCTCATTCCTCACATTGGCCTTTGTAGCTCTGACATCCCACATTACATCGAGGATTCTTTGGAACTTTCATCTTAGTTGTTTCAAGGTGTGTTTTTATCGCTTTTTGTGTTTCGCTTTGTGTGGGTGTTGTCTATATGATTTCAATGAGTGCTTGTTGTCATTTCAATGTATGTTAGTTTGTAGAAGCACCATTTCTATTTTTATTTGCACCTCCCTGTTGTTGCATGCATGACATTGTTTTTGCACCGACGGTAGCCATTGCGGTGACCCGTTATGTATGTTTTCCCATTTTCTGAAACCTGCAATTCTTTTTTACATGAATGATCATTCACTCTTGTTTTCACTTAGCTCCACCATGCATTTAGACTTCTCATGTTTTCAATCACCCATCAGCAGCTCTAGGCCGCCTTAACCCAGACCTTGTGTTGCCCAGCTAGCATTTCGCATTTCTAGAAGGGAAGGCTCCACCTTCCCTCAAGAAATTTCACATGTCTAGCCCAACAGTGACCTCTAGGCTTCCATTATGAAATTCTGGGAGGCAGTGCCTTGGTGGCCCCAGAAATTGTGCAATGCAATTTGCTGGTTTGCATGTCATTGCTGACTAAAATTGTGCATTGCACAATTTCAATCCTCAGCAGGCCAGGCTGGACTGTGAATTTCACAGTTCCAACAGTGAGTCATCCTCCTGGTAGCCTAGATTGCACCTTGTGCAGTTTTGGTAGTCAGTCTCCTA
The DNA here is from genome assembly GCA_000404065.3 of Pinus taeda. Taxonomy (NCBI): domain Eukaryota; kingdom Viridiplantae; phylum Streptophyta; class Pinopsida; order Pinales; family Pinaceae; genus Pinus; species Pinus taeda. The sequence goes on from APFE030393734.1 coordinate 1,124, forward strand.
GCCTCCTTGTGAAAATTATGCAATCTAGTGAGGCAGTCACACAGGTATGTTGCATGTCAACCCTCTAGTTTGTTTTGGTTTTCAAGTGACAGATTTCTTGTCATGAGTGTGGTTATGTCTCTAGGTATCATAGGTGTTCATCTGCCTCTCAGAAGCAAAGGTACAATAGATTCCAAGGGAGCAGAGTTGAAGACAACATTCAAAGCACAACTAAGGATGCAATCAATCAAGTGTCTTTGAACTTGCCTATCTATGAAGACATCAAGTTGTTCATGGACAAGGATATCAAGGTGAAATGAAAGTGGCATCAAAGTGAGAAACACCATCAAAACAGGTAGAAGGTAGCACACCCACATGCAAAAAATGCAAGAGGAAGGTTGTTGACAACGCAGAGGTAGAACAAAGTTGCAAGCTCAAGCAAATCCACTTGTAATGAGATCAGCTTTTGAGATTGAGACTATGAGGTGACAATGTGACGAGAGGAGAAAGAAAGATAGAAGGAGTTGTAGGTGTTGAAGTGACAAATTAAAGAAGAATAGGAGTTGCACCAACAAGAGAAGAAGTTATAGTGGGAATAGTTACGACAGGAGGCGCAACATGCACAAACTAATGAAACTACGCCCATATAGGTTGTGGACCCATTCAACAACTGGCATGGAGTAGATAGGGTGAGCAGTATTTTCGATTGCATGCAATGGTATTTAGAAGCATGGATGTCATTATGCACATGCATGTGATCCCACCCATTTGGCACCCTCATCGAGGCGAAGACAAGAAGCAAGTTCAACTAGAGATAAACATGTATTTTGACAAGTTGAGGTGCATGGTCACCAACACACACTTGGAGTTCAACATAGACACTATGCGTCAGTATGTTGCTAGTCCAGCTACATGCAAGACAATGATGCCCATGCTATCAGACGGGTTGGATCGAGGAGCCATATCAGTGTAGCCAGATGCAATGAAGGCAAGAATTCGATTTCAACAGGATATCACCATTAAAGCACATGGACACCATCATGGATGACCAAGCTTGGCATCCGTTCTCCATTGTCAATCATCACAAGGATGTCGAAGATTTGGTCTTGCCACAATTGTCCGAGTGTTAGTGGTGTCTTGCATGGCTCGCTCAAGCCTATTTTGTCTCACATGGGTACACGTGCAAATTATATCTTGCATATTTTAAAGTGGAAGTTCAAGTGTCGATAGTTGAATGTAACAATCATAGAGTAGTTGAAGAGTCATGAGGGTAGGGTAGAAATCACAAAGGGGAATTTAAGGGTCACCACACACTTTGCTATGTATAGTACCTCATGACTCATTATAGAGGCTTTTGGTTAGCCAAGATTATGATAGGAGTATCTTAGATAAATCTTGGAGAGAATTGAATGAGCCTTGGCTTCTCCATGGTGCAAAGCTAGTACATCTCTTTGGAGGAGCACGCGGTAGTGATTGTAACGTTCTGCTATTGAGACTAGTGTTCGGTCATGGTAGTACTTTATGATTGGAACTTTGACTTCTTAATATAACAGAGCCAACATGTTTCATGCATATGTTGTTATTGCATTTTAGCTATCTTGTCTATTCTAATGATATATGTATCTATTTTATTTCGCATGCATGTATGGACTCTTTCTATATAAGTATGTATGAATCTTACTGAAATTTGTTGTCGGTTTAAACATCACTTTGTATTGTTAGCTTACCTTCTTTCGAGTTTGTGATGCATCTTTTCTCGTGCATTCCATTCTTAGCCACATGCTTTCACAGGTTTCCAAGGGGCGCACTCACCTCACTTTCCTTGTGTTAGAACCATTCATGCACCTTCCATGGTTTGTTGCACATGTCACACCCTCGCTACCAACAAGGACATCTTACTTACCTATGTGCACAACCGTGGCCAAGGCGATATTGTATGACCCACTGTTGGGATTCCTACACTAAATGGTCTGAGGTCTAGTTGGGACTTCTTACCAGGGAGATCCCCTGCCATGTTGGTGGGTCCAGCACCATCAACAACACCCAATTTCATAATGAAAAACATACCTTTAGGATTGGATTTCCCAAGCTCGAACACATGTTTTGAACAGATGGGTGAGGGGATATACAACTAGCTTAGGGAGCTGAGATCAAATTACCCAATAGAAATAAATATGTTGCTATCATACACGTGCTTCAAAGAAGGAAAATGAATATGGAAAAAACATAAGAGAAACTACACACTGTAATGTACAAACATATACTGGAATCAACCTAGTGACTTTTATTATTCTCTACAAGGAGGAAAAAATGATTACACGAGCAATCAAATTGCCAAAACTTCAAACCCTTTTCCACTAGTTCTCATGTCTTTTAAATATTACATTAAAATCAGTTACAAAGGTAATTGTCAAAACATATATAACTACTTAACTAGCCGTAACTAAAAATTCTTTTACAACATTACAAAATGATATTTTCTCATTTTTAAGGAGCTAGATGACTAGTGCAACATTGACTTTGAGGATTGGTGTTTGGTTCTATGATTTGAACTTTTCCTTCAATAGGATTAATCAATCTTTAACACTTCTTCCGAGGAGTTTCAATTGGGAGCTCACACTCGATCATTTTGTAAAATGTAATTTTCAAATTTGAAAGATTTGTATAATTAGCTTTTGCAAAAAATAGTGTCTTCATTAGACAAAAATTTTGAAGTCCCTCTACAAATTATTCACTACAATTATTCCCTTTAGAATTGTAGTCTTTTCATGTGTTACATCTGCTCTTCTTTTAATAGCCACTAGTTCCTTTTCATAGAGTTCCCAAGAAAGAAAATTTCCTTGCTCGTCCAAACAATTAGGTAGACTAGCTCTAGTCCTCTAGACAATTTGGAATTAAACAAATATATTGACTTCTGAACCTCATTTAAGTTGTTCTTAGCTCGAATATGAAGTATTATTTTCTCATTCATTTTACTCATTTCCATAATTAGTATAGATCTATCTCTGATATCTAATTCCCTTAGCTCAATTTAATATTTTCCATTTAAATATTTGATCTTGTTTTTGGCTTTCACTACTTATTTCTATATATTTTTCTTGCATGCAGCAATCATTAAATCACACCCATTCATCATAAACTTTTGTTGAAAAATTTATCAATATAATCCCATACAGAACAGACCTCTGAGATGATATCATCCCAAACAATTTGTCTAGAGTTAATTATAGACATATTTCCCTTCAATTTGGTTTCAACTCGTCGATCTCGTCTTGTGCTACCTTGTTCTTGGTGGTCAAAAGATCACTACCTTCTTTTCCTATATCTAGCTACCTCTCCTTGGTATCAAGTCGTTCCTTTAGCTCAATTAGGTTGTCCTAAATTTCCTTTAGTTAAACCTCTAAAATTTTGAAATCTTCCATAGATTATGTAATATTCTTAGAGGGCTCATTTGACTCATTTGAGACCAGAATAGTGCAAACATGGCTTTTGATTGATTGTTCTAAGATATGAACTTGTTCCTACAAAATGAAAATTTCTTTTTACTAACTCCCTCATCAACACTTCCTTGTCTTTCTCAACCTATGCTAGTTCAATTGTTTGAGTGTTCTCAGTCCTAGGCATTTTCAACATTTTCCTTAGTGGTTGAACCTTAGATTCTTGATTTTGCGATAGTGATTTAATAACTTCCATTTTTTATGGATCTATTCCCAATTTAATAATTATGTTCTTAAACTCCTCATTTTGAATATGCAGTGCCCCAGAATTTTCCTTTTCTTGTTTGAACTGATTTAAAACTTTCTTGAAAATATTTTCTACTTAGTGTCAAAAATATTTTTCTTAGGTCACTATAGATCATTTCCCCTGGATGTCTATGAAAGTTAACTTTCTCAGGTTGTGGGATGTTATCTACATTTATGTATAGATATAATGTTCTAAATTAGAACCTGAACAAAGGGACTAAGAAGCTGGATGCATGAGGGACAATTTTAATTGGTTCCTTTCTAAATCCATAACAGAGAGTAGTATTGTTTGATAAGTTGGAGTTTCTTGTCACTGCTAGCTACATTTCCATGTTGCTTCTCACCTTATGACTTCTTTCTTTAATCTGTTGATAATTCCTCTATAAACTTCTATGGGGGCGGGGGGGGGGGGGGGGGGAGTTTAATTAAATGAAATGCTTCCAAATCAATGGAAACAAAGGAGGAGGTAGAGCACTCTTGGTTTCCCCACTACATTTGAAAACTTGGTTGATTTCATCCTTGAGGGTCCCTCTATTAATTTAACTCATACCTTCGTTTCTTCTTCTTCTCTTTGAACCTTTTCTCTCTTTTGCAATTGTGAGCCTTCTATCTCAACATCAATTTGTTTTGGCATATTTATCTTCAAGCTCCTCTCCCTCACTACAAGTGTTTGAACATGTATTATTTGTTGCAATTTGTTTCCTGACCATGTTTCTTGATTTTCTATTTTCTTAAGTTCTAGATTGGTTTCATGAATATAAGATGTAGAATTAATATCCCCTCTTTTCTTTTAAATTATATGATGAGAGTCATATTTCCACTTTTCTCCTTTATCAAAGCCAAAATACTTCATAACCTCTTCAACTTGTGAATGGGCTTATGTTCTATTCATGATGAATGGCCCAACAATTCTTTCTAGCTTAAAAATATACCCATTGTGTGTAGGAACAAAATGAGCTTGCTCAGCATTTAGACTTTGCCTTATAAATTGAATAGAAAATATCCTCATATGCAAAAGTATTAGTGAACATCATGGTGGTACTAACAAAAAAAACAAAAAAATTGATGACGTAATGGTTTTGGAAGGGTAACATGGATGTACGAGAGTTAATGTGGAGGGGTGAGGTGGATTTATGATGTGTAAGGGCTCGTTCTATTGCTTGGCTCACTTGATAGGTACATGAGTTTTCACCGACTTCCAATGCGTGGTTTTCATAAAAACTATTAACCACTTTCGAGGGGTCCCCATGGTGGTTTGTGAAAAATGGATAGGTTTAGTGTCATAATTAATTGTGTTCATTGATTTGGAGATGGGTTGTTTAGCTATCCATTTTTCCGATGGGTACTCATCCTGTAACTTTTGATTGCTTTAACCTGTTGGAAAGCCTTTCATTCCTCAGGCTGATTCAAATGAGTGACTATCTAACCCCAAAGTTGTGTTTGGTTTAATTTCCAATTTATGAAAGTTTCAAACCCACTTTCATATAGTTTAAGGTTGTGATTTTAAGCCTAAAAGGTTAGGCCTGTATATAAAATATAAATAAAACTTTTGGAAATTGATTGTTATATAAAACTTTCCCTAGCCCCTACATCCAAAGTCTTATATATATACATATCAAATTTTTTTGTAGGCAAAGTAAAAAGTAATAATTGACTACAACACCTTGCATTAAATAACTAGGGTCCTTGAATTCTTTACCCCTCCAACTCTTCATTCTTCTTCATTTGGGATTCCATTTGGGTACTAAATTACTAATATAGAGGATGGCCTTGCGCAAGCCTTCCAATTGACTGGATAACATCTCATGTCCTTCCTTATCTCATGCATCTTGTCACATTAACAGCCCCTAGGAGGAGGATAGATATCAAAGGCATGATTGTATTTAGGAATTTACAAAATCCAAGACTCCAAGTATTTCTAGAATTAAGACTGCCACCACTGGGGAAAAAGAAAACAACAAGAGGATTGGAGGGACAAATCCTTTCTGAGTATTTGACAAGGACAATAAACTCAACAATCACCATAAAATCAAAATAGAAACAAAAAACTAAAATTACAAACCTGTACATACTTTGAACAAGAAAAATAGGTTCATTACCATCCCTAGTGACCTATAATTAGTCATTAACTAATAATTAGTAGAGTACTAACAATGTTAATTTTATTATGGCTAGAAGTTTCTTGTGTAGATAGTTGTACTTTAAAGCATTTTCAAAATTTTGAAATTTCATTCACCAAATAGCATCATAAGGAATTGTGTATAGAGAAAATTTGCAATAATAATGTAGCAGAGCAATCATAGGTCTGCCATGATATCTCTAACATATGTCTATCATTATATCTTTTTCATAGGGCTCATCATATCTCCTTCATATCATTGTCATAATATTTTATCATATCATAGATAAGAATTCCTAGGGAGACCACTATCATACCCAGGAACTGAGGTCCATTAGGGTGTTGTTACACCACAAGGCTGAGTCCCATTAGGGTTTTGTTACACGACAAAGCTAAGGCCATTAGGGCACTATTCAACCACAAGATTGAGGCCCATTAGGGAACTATGGTGTTATCACAAATAAGAAGGTCCAAGGAGGTTGTTGTCATACCCAAGAAATAAGGCCAATTAGGGCGTTTTTACACCACAAGACTGAGGTACAATTTCACTAACCCATAGGATGGAATGATAATTATATCACTGCTAATTAATTATAGGTCCTGGTGTGCATTTATTTGAGGAACACAAACCATGCATTTTACCCTATGAAATCCATGCCATTTGGAGTATTCTTGAACAACAAAATTATATATGTAAAAAATTCAAAATATTTAATTGTATTATGTTATGAGTAAAAGAATACTCTTCAAGTAGAATCATTAAATTTGGCCTTGAAATGAAGGTTGGGCTTAGCATATATCATTCATATATTTGGCATAAGACTCAGCATATCTCCTCCATATTTTTGTCATAATAGTTTCTCATATGTCATATAAGAAGGCCAAAAGAGGTCATCGTCATACCCAAAAATTCAGGCCCGTTAGGTAGTTGTTACACCACAAGGTTGAGGCCCATTAGGGTGTTGTTACACCACAATTCTAAGGTACAATTCCACATACCTATAGGATGAAATGATCCTTATATCACTGCCATTTAGTTGCAGGTCCTAGTGTGCATTTATTTGAGGCACAAAAACCCTATCATTTACCCTATGAAATGCATGCCATTTTGATTATTCTTGAACAGTAGAAATATATACGTGAAAATTTAAAAATATTTAATTATATTAATGTTACTTATTATTAATAAGATACTCTCCAAGTAGAATCATTCAATTCGGCATTGAAATGAAGGCTAGGCATGCATTTTTGTGTCAGAGGCCAAAATTGCCTTGCTTCAGTAAAATGCATGCATACGCTTCATTTCTTGGCCAATCTAATTAATTCAAATTGTAGATTTTTTATTTTACTATTTTACACACTTTTACATTGTTATATATTTACTAACCAGTAAAGTAATAAAGAATTGTTTACTATATATAATTTCATTTTAAAACATTTTCACATTACATTCACCCCCTATCATCATAAGCAATTATGTATAAAGAACATTAACAATAACAATGTAGCGGAACAATCGTAGGTCTATCATGATATCTCTCTCATAGGTCTATCATGATATCTTTGTCATAGGGCTCAACATATCTCCTTCATGGCACTAGCATAATATTTTCTCATATCACAAATAAGAAGGTCTAAAGAGACTGATGTCATACCCAAGAATTGAGGCGCATTAGGTAGTTGTTACACCACAATACTGAGCTACGATTTCGCAAACCCATAGGATGGAATGATAATCATATCACTACCAAATCGTTACAGGTCCTGTTGTGCATTTATTTGAGTTACACAAACTCTCCCTTTTACCCTATGAAATCCATGCCATTTGGAGTATTCATGAACAAACAAAATATATATGTGAAAAGTTAAAAATATTTAATTGTATTAATGCTACTTATGAGTAAAAAAATACTCTCCAAGTAGAATCATTCTATTTGGCCTTGAAATAAATTTTGGCCATGAATTTTCGTGTAGTAGGCCAAAATTTCCTTGCTTCACTAAAATGCACACCCATGCTTAATTTCTTGGCCAATCTGATTGATTCAAATTGTACTTTATTTATTTTACTATTTTACACACTTTTACATTGTTATATATTTACGAACTAATAGAGTAGTAACAATGTTAATTTTCTTAGTGCTAGAAGTCTTTGCCATAGATAATCACATTTTAAAACATTTTCAATATTTTCACATTGAATTAACCCCATATCACCAGAAGAAATTATGTACAAAGAACATTAGCAATAACGATGCAACAGAATAGTCATAGGTCTATCATGATATCTTTTTCATAGGGATAAATATATCTCCTTCATATATCTGTCATAATATTTCCTCATATCACAAATAAGAAGGAAAAAAGACAAATGTTATCAGAACAAGATTGATCATCGAATCAGTAAACCTCCTAGATGGGAAATTGGTCAGAACTGAACCAAAACTGATAAGGAAATTGGACCAAAAAATTGGTCAACCCAAAACAAAAATATATTCAAATTTTAAATAAAATCACATATATTCATGTCCATCCATCTGAATCCAAGCCATTTATACAAAAATAAGAAAAAATTATCATTTATGGAGCATGTAAGGGTGCACATAACCAAAATAACACTGAGTGCAATCTATCTTTCAACTGAAAATACATCAAAAGGAAATACATAGATCGCCACTAGCATCCAAAAAAATCATGTTGCAACAAATACCTACATATCACCAAAATATTTTCCTTTATTGGGATTTTGATAATCAATATGACCCTCTAAGCATTAAAATAAGATAAAAAATGCTTACCATGTCAATTCAATATTTTTTTTGAGTGAAGGGTACATTTTTAGTAGGATCATGGTAGAGTAGTTCAACAATCATTATCAATAACTTAAAGGTACATAGAAGGATTGGTTCTCTTGATTAAACGCTAGTTCGATACCTTCATACATGATAAAATCCAATGGAAACATTACAACCCCACAAATCCTGAAATCCTGAAAAAATATTAAATTTGTTGGATTTTTGAGTGAGATCTAAAATTCTACTTTCCCTGTATGAGATCCAATGAGGTCGTAATAACTCTCAAATATCCTGAGCAATTTCATGGTAATGTTAAAAATTTAGTAGAAAAACGAAAATGAGAGAAAAGGAGAATGCCACTTTTACTTTAGGAATTTAACATTACCATGAATTACATAACAATAGTAGGGATATAGGCTTGAATATTGGGCACCTATTATGGGTTAGTGCCTAGGTAATGAAAAAAAAAAAAGAAAAACAAGCACTACTTGTTGCATTCTACGTGGCTAAATTGTATTGAACCAACCAAAAATGGTTCAAGTCACTGGTCCAAAATGGTTTTTTACAAAAAAATAGTTGAATCAAGTGGTTTAGATTGGTCTGGTATGGTCCTTATATCAATGTAAAAGAGGTCAGCTGATCCAAGTGGATATTGGTGGCCACCTGCTAATTCGACTTGGATCCCCTCTAAGTGCTTCGTGCAGTTTTTTTCAGTTTCCTTAATTATAGCACAATTTACTATTTTTAGCAGTTTTTCGGGTCCTAAACTTCCAGAGCCAGCGATTTTTCGTGACTAAAAATCGTCTTTTCCGTTGTAGTCCTCGGAGAGATCTTTCCAACGGGCTATCATGCGCGTCAAACGGAGATAAGACGACGAATTCGCGACCCCGGGAAGTTGATG
>APFE030393738.1:0-15408 GCA_000404065.3 Pinus taeda
TTTTTTTTTTGACTAGAAAGACATGTATCCCCATTTAAAAATGGCTTCTTGCAATTCTTTGCCACAGACCCCGATTCTGTCTGGAAAGAATTATGAGTTTTGGTCTTTAAGAATGAAGCCATTTCTGCAAGCACAAGAGTGTTGGGATACATTTCAGAACTCCTATGTAGAGCCGACCTAAGAAGCATGGGTGACCATGACCAATAATCAGAGGGATGCAACTATTGAACTAAAAAAGAAAGAGCACAGAGCCAAATGTTGGATACAAAAATCAATGGATGACTCTATCTTTGACAAAATCACTGGTGCATCCACGACAAAATAACTGGTGCATCCACGACAAAATAACTGGTGCATCCACAACAAAAGAAGCTTGGGATATTTTGGAAATTGTGTATCAAGGTACGATGAATAAAGTTAAATTGCAGACATTGAGAGCCCAATTCAAAACCTTGAAGATCACTGACACAGGGAATTTGGACTAGTACACAGCTAGAGTCATGGGAATAGTAAATTAGATCAAACTCATTGGTGAAACCATACATATAAGAAGATTGCTGAAAAAGTCCTTCGAAGCCTGCCCAAGAAATATAACATGATTGTAACAACCATTCTGGAATCCAAAGATTTTACAACTTTCTCAGTACAATATTGGTTGGATCACTTTTGGCACATGAAACAAGACTCAACTTTGCATAATATTCCATGGAACAAGCCTTCAAAGCACAACTCTCTATTGGTAATGGCGGAGGTAGAGGATATAGAGGTGGAAAAAAGCAACGCAAAGGCTGAGGCAAAGGAAGATAAAAACATCATCATGCATCAGAGCAATGAAGAACTTCACAAAACCAAACTCAGAGAAGCATAACATGGAGAAAATCTAATGTCCAATATTATTATTGCAAGAAATTTGGGCATTATGAACATGAATGATAAAAGAAACAGACAGATTGGTACATAGGCAATGCCCATATCTTGAACAATGAAGGAGAATCCTGTGAGACCATGTTTCTTTCTTGCCATCTATTTGAAGACACTCATAGTGAGGCCCTTTGGTTGCTGGATAGTGGCTACAATAATCATACGATAGGTAATAAAAATCTGTGTTCTTATCTTGATCCTTCCATAACATCATAAATTACTCTTGGAGATTGTTCCTGTATTAAAGCTGAAGGAAAAGGTATTGTCCTAGTTCTTACCAAACAAAACCAACAAAAATACATACCTGATATTTATTATGTTCCAAATTTGAAGCATAAACTCATTAGTGTAGGACAATTGATGGAACATGGTTATGATGTGATATTCAAAGGAAACAAATGTTATATCTATGACAAACTTCTCAATAGAAGACTGATAGCATTTAAAGTTGAAAAAAACAAGAATATGATTTTTCCTTTGAATCTTAAAAGTCGAAACCTCTCACAGTCGTTTTCCCACAATGTGTCAAGAATAGTTGAATCTCAGCTTTGGCATTCTAGGTATGGCCACATCCCATTCAAGAGTCTAGGTCTACTTCAAAAAAATTCAATGGTCATTGGCCTCTCTGTCATGAATGAAAAAGGTTGTAATTGTGGAATTTGTGTTCTATTCAAGCATAAAAGAGAAAGATTGCCCACATATTCCTTTAGAGAAAAAGAGACTTTAGAGCTAGTCCATACAGATATATGTGGCCCAATGCAGACACAGTCCACTGGTGGTAGTCTTTATTTTTGGATTTCATTGATGATTATAGCACGAAGACATGGGTTTATTTTCTCAAAAATAAATCAGATACATTCTCAAGATTTAAATAATTCAAAGTAGAAGCATAAAAACATAGTGGAAAGCCTTTAAAAGTCCTCAGGTTAGATAGAGGAGGAGAGTACAACTCCAATGACTTTAAAGTTTTTTTTCAACAACAATGAATCATAATGCAGAACACAACAAGATATACTCCACAATAGAATGGAGTAGCAGAAAGGAAAAATCAGTCAACCATGAACATGGCCAGATGTATGCTTCGTGAGAAGAAGTTGTCAAATGACTATTGGGATGAAACAATTTCGACAAAAGTGTATGTTCTCAACATATCTCCAACAACCAGTGTCCAAGATACAGTACCTCAAGAAGCATGGGATGGTAAAAAGGTAAATGTATCTCACTTTAGAATTTTTGGATCAATAACTTTTTCACATGTCCCTGAGAAGTTAAGAAAGAAGCATGATGATAGGAGTGAAATATGTATTTTCGTAGGATATAGTGAGTAGTCAAAGACCTACAAACTTTACAATCGAGTTACCAAAAAGTTTGTTTTAAGCGGAGATGTTAATTTTTTTGAGAGTAAATCTTGGTCTGATCATGTTGATTAAGTTTCAAATTACTCTTTTTATCCACCACAACTACCGAGATTGCATGTTCAAGAAGAGCCATACCATTCTGAAAACGGTACATCTTCAAGCAGTGAATCCACCAGTGATTCAACATCTTTAGAAGACCGTAAAAAAACAAGAAGCATAAGATAAATATATGAGTAGGAGCATGAGTTTGACCAACAGAATATGTTTGCATTTCTTTCATCTCAACCAACGCATTTTGAAGAAGTCGTTAAAGAAAAGAATTGGGTTGATGCAATGAACCAAAAAATTGTTGCCATAGAGAAGAACCAGACTTGGGAATTAGCTAATCTCTCAAATGACAAAACCATAATTGGTTCAAAATGAGTATATAAGACCAAGCTAAATGAAAAAGGAGAGATTGAGAAACATAAGGCAAGTTTGTTTGCCAAAAGATTTTCACAACAGTTTGGTGTCGACTATGGTGAAACCTTTGCTCTAGTAGTAAGTTTAGAGACTGGCAGAACCATTTTGTCCACATCAGCTCAATGCAAATGGAAAGTCTATCAGCTTGATGTAAAATCTGCCTTCCTAAATGGTATATTGCAGGAAGAAGTTTATGTAGAGCAGGCTCCTAGTTTTGAAGTTCTAGGATAAAATCATAAGGTATACAGATTGAAGAAAGTCTTGTATGGCTTAAAGCTCAAAGAGCTTGGTACAGTCGTATTGACACCTATCTCATCAAAAGTGGTTTTTGCAGAAGTAGTCATGAGCCATCTTTGTATACCAAAACTCATGAAGGTAAAGTTCTTATTATATGTCTTTTCGTAGATGATGTTCTTTATACAAGCAATATGATGTTAAAAGACTTCAAAGCAGTAATGCAAACAAAGTTTGATATGACTGATCTAGGGGTCATGAAATACTTCTTAGGCATTGAAATTCAACAATCTGCTAATGGCATTTTTGTTGGTCAACAAAAATATGCTATTGACATTATCCTAAACTTCAAAATGACCAATTGCAAACAAGCTAATACACCAATTGCTCAAGGTATCAAACTGAGCAAAGAAGATGTAGCATCACCAATGAATCCCACATTGTATAAAAGTCTAGTTGGCAGTTTGTTATATCTCACTGCAACTAGACCTTATATCATGTTTGCAATAAGTTTTGTCTCCAGGTTTATGGAGTCACCTAAGATTTCTCATTGGAAGGTTGCAAAAAAGATCTTAAGGTATATTGCAGGGACCATAGACTATGGTTTGTTCTACACTCATTTCGAACATTGCTTACTTTTAGGTTATACAAACAATGATTATGTAGGGAGTTTAGATGATCGCAAAATCACCTCAGGGTATGTTTTTCATCTTAGAACCAATCTAATATCATGGGCATCCAAGAAACAATTAATCATTTCAATATTTTCTACCGAGGAAGAAGATGTAGTAGCAAATCCAACGACTTGTCAAGCAGTGTGGTTGAGAAGATTATTGAAAGATATTTCAAATGTTCAAAAGGATCCAACTCCTATGACAACAATTCAACAATTTCTTTATCAAAAAATCATGTTTTCCACAAAAAGAGCAAACACTTTGACACACATTTTCATTTCATCCGCGAGCTTGTCAATGATGGGGACATAGTACTTGCTTTTTGTAGTTCCAAAAATCAACTTGCAGATCTTTTCACAAAGCCATTAAGAAAAATGTATTTGAATTTCAAAGAGAGCAATTAGGCATTGTAAGTCTCTCTACTTGTAACACTTGAGATTAGGAGGGGATGTTGAGATATTAATCTCACTATCTGCTAGGTGTCATCACATTTGATTATGTTGTCTCGTAAGTATCATAGAAAATTCATTTTTACTTTAAGTTAAAGCCATTAAGAAAAATGTATTTGAATTTCAAAGAGAGCAGTTAGGCATTGTAAGTCTCTCTACTTGTAACACTTGAGATTAGGAAGGGATGTTGAGATATTAATCTCACTATCTGCTAGGTGTCATCACATTTGATTCTCTTGTCCGATAAGTATCATAGAAAATTCATTTTTACTTTAATTTAAAAGAGTTCTACTCCAGTCATTTATTTTTGATATTTTCAATGTGATCTATTTAACTATTTTAATATAACTATTTTAAATATTAAGAAGAGCAATCTCTGCTCAGCTTTCATTTTTCATTCTTTTTCAAAGATGAGTCTTGAAGCTATTGATTAAATGTCAATTTGGTGTACATAAGCTTTAGAGTTCGACTGAAACCGTTTAAGTTTTACCAGGGATTCCTTGTTAGCCAACGTCCGAGTCACATGGATGTTTAAAACATTAATAAAAATTAAATTCTTGATATCATCGGCCTTGACGGTAAGACTTGAACTTCTATTTTTATGTTTTACCATTTTGGTTTGCATGTAAATGCAAGTTAGTTTATTATTTTTATTTACAAAAATTTACATAGGGTTAGATTTTTACTTAGTTAATTTCCTTTGGATGTTTTTTATTTTAGATATATAAGAATATGATTTTCCGTAAATCAAAAGCAATTAATTAATTAAACATAATTTTATATCTTATTTTATAATAAAAAAATAATTAAAAATTAAATAATATTTAGAAGAGAAATGGTTGGTTCAAAACCTTATCTTCATGAATAAAACAATAAAAAAAACCTATTTCATATCCCAGAGAAATTTAAATAATCATTTAAAGAAAATAGTCTTTAAAATATTCAAACTTACCATAAATAATATAATTACTATAATAATTATCTAAGAAGGTTATGTGGTGGCATATATCTATTTAAGTAGCATGAACATAGATAAGTAGCATGAACATAGATATAGGTTTGAAATGTGTGTATTATATGAAAGTTTAAATTTGTTTGGTTAAATTGTATTTAATAAATATAATGTTTATAAAAATTTTAAGTAAAAAAATATTGCATATATTTTGTTATAACTAGCTTTGATTCATCTTAACTCTTGATCTAGCAAGAGGATCGAATTTCTTAAGGTGCAAACTTCTTTCTTGAGTGAAAATTTTGAGGAATGGTTTGCACCTTGAAGGGATTTCATCGAAGTGCAAACCTCTTTTTTAAGTCGAAAACTTAAAGAATGGTTTACGCTGAAGTTTAATAGATTCAGAGTTAAGATGGATCTAGGCTCGTATAGAGTCCAATATGATATAGATATTGTAATGTCAATGTAAACATTTCAATGTTAGATTAATTAATAATAAAAAATAAGAAAATACAATTTATTATATTTTAATTTTATTTATTAATAAAAGTTATAACATATAAATAATAACTATAAATTAAGATCCATTTAACTATATAAATTAAAATAATGATTGACTCTATAACATATTTAAATTTAATTAATAAGCACATAAAAACTCAATGCTTACAATAAACTTGAAATATAACAAGATTCTTAATCATAAATATTAACCCTCACTTTACCATGGATATTATTAACTTGTTAGTACATTTTGTTGCAATATCATGACTTATCAATATCATCAGCAAAAACCATAACTCATTTCACAATCAAAATATTTTATTTTAATTTAATTATTGTAACATTTTTTAATTAAATCTAAAAGGTTATAATTACTTAGATATATCTAAATCCTCTATCCTCACTAATGCTACTAATAATATTACATGGATATTCCATAGAGTGTAAATCTAAGATCTTAATAAAATTAAAAATATAATACTATTATATATAGAGATGTGAAATTTATATAATATAAATAATATTATTAAAAACCAACATAGATTTATCTTAACTAAGGATCTACGAGAGATGAGCAAAACCATCTCTCAAGGTGCAAATATTTTTTTAAGTTTTTCACTAAAAAATAAGTTTGCATCTTTTTTATAGGTCATTTTGTTACATCCGATCAATAGGCCTCCTGATGAGCTCAATCAACATCCTATTCCCCTTGTCATCATCATTGCACAAAGCCTTAAGAATGTATCTTTCATTCCCCAAAGTTTCTACCTGGAATTGCATCAACTGAGCCAATTTTAAGAACAATGCACCCTGGCCTTTTGTTGGACAATGTTCACCTATAGGTTGCTCCACTGTGGCTTTCATTGATTACCTATAGGTTTCTCCCCTTTGCACCTGCGTTGGTTCTAGAAATTCGGGAAAAAAATAAACTCTGGAAGCCTCCTCTTCTAGAACTTCCATAATTTGTTACAACCATTTACTTTAGATAAAACATTCAGATCCTATCTTATCCTACTTTGGAGTTTCCTTCCCTTATCCTTTGATCACATCCTCCTATCAAAGGTAGATCTAATTGGTAATTGGATAATAACTCCCAACTTACCCCACTCCTCTATATATTTACAACCTTCCATATGCAAGGGGTTGACTTTTAGAGAATGATTCTACCATTATGTTGTTGTGGTGAGAGGTTTCATTTCATGCATTTAGGGTGACTAGAGGTGCACATTGTGACAAGGAAAGGACAAGTTAGCCTTGGAGGAGCTCTTCTACAAGATCAACACCTATTTATTGTTATAAACGCCTTCCATTTACATTAATGCAAATAATTCTTAGTTTTCCTAGATGTGGTGTTGTTATTTCATGTATTTCAATACCATGTTGATCTATTGAATAGAGTATTTAGATGATACTACATAGATCTCGTAGTTTCCTGGCTTGTGTTATCTGATTGTGCAGGTTTTAATTTTTGCAACCAGACCTAGAATGAGAGCATTCAAGCTAGAGAAGGAGCGAAGCCCGCAACGGATTCTAGGTAGGCTTCATTACATCATCTATTTACTTTAAGGAAAGCATTGAGCTCCTTGTTTCTCTCTTGTTCTAGGTTAGCTACCAAACCTAGGGGAGATACTTTTGTTTGCAATTGTAGATCTCGTTTAAGAAATTGACGACTCCACTGGGGAACAATGTATCCCCTTGGTGGTCCCTTTTTTCATTGTGTTTTATTACATCCTTGATAGACTTTTATTGCTTTACCTAGCCAAGAACAAACCTAGGAAGTGATTTCATTGATACTATTTTGCAATTTTTGTGTCAAAATACCATATCCTTAGACCAACGCACCCCCAGTATCTCTAACAAAGCATTGCACCTCACCTGGCTCCACTCTGTACAATTGTTGCAAAGCACTGGTGCCTCTTCTGCACCAGCGTTGGCCTTTCTTTTTGCAAAAAACTTGCCCTTGTTTTGAGTGTCTCTTTGATCAGCATACTTCCGATTGACCTTCCCTGAGTCTTGGGTGTCTTGTGCTCTCTCTAAAGCCTCTATTTGGTTTGCATTTGTGTTTGATTTCCTTTGCTAAGAATTGATTTTGATTTTTTCTTTGTTCTTATCATTTGGTCACTTGCAAACAAATTTCGTTTGGTCATTGACTGCTAGGATGAATTGTTGTTTGAGTCCTCATTTTGAAAAATGCATTTGAACAAGTGATTAAAATTTTGTATCTTAGTTTTCTTCATTTCAAAAATTAAGTGTTTTGAAAAGAAAAATCCTTGCATTTTCATCTATGGTTTTCTGTGTGAAATTAGAATTCCATAGTGTGAAATTGCATGTTTTTTCTTTCATTTTTGCAAAAAAAAAAAAAAATCCTCCTCAATCACAGGGGGGTTGAATTGTGTATGAGTGTTAATCGCCTTAGAGTGTCATTTCTTTTGAATTTTGAAATTTTCACCCAATTTCAATTTGAGTCCCTTGTTCATGAAATTTCAAATTACGTTTGATTTCATTGGAATCCTCTTGTGTTCGTTTTGAATAATTCTCTTACATAGATCACATTTGGATAGTTAGAATTCTCATTTTTATAGCAGAAAGGAAATTGTGTATAGATTACATTTATATAGTTTTCCGAGGAATAATGCATAGATTACATTACATGGTTTGGCATATTTTAATGCTTTGAATTGAATTGGAATAATCAAATTGAAAGATCTAGTTAGGAAGCTCTTGTTTGTTGCATCATTGTTTGCAGCTCTTCCCTACAATAGATAGATTTCATCAAAATTGAAAAGACTTATTTTTTTCATATTAGTTGCATCATAAGTGTGTTCAGGTGACATCGAATTTTGAGCCTTGAAATCGAAATATAGTTGAATATAATCTATAAACTTCACCTGAATTAACTATAAGAGCATTTGTAAAATTAACACAAACATTTAGAGGTATAGGCTAGAGACATGTTCTAGAGTTGTTAAATGTAGGAGCTATCATTGTTTTCCAACGTTGTATCTCGGGGGTGATATCTTGTTCCACATACGTAAGTGTATAGGATTATACTACGTGAACCTTCGAGTATATTGGATGACGCTCCACGCATGAAAAGTATATGGGAACGATCTCATCGAACGGTTACACATTACACATCACTACTCCGGACTGCACACCCATGTATCGTCAAGTATATTTTGGGAGTCCCCTATAGGTTTCTATCCATCCATAGGTAACAAAATCGGCCACCTTTTATACCGTGATACACTGAGCATAACATTTCGGGAGATTTCCTGCACATACATTAAGTCCTTCCTTCACCAAGGTGTATATTGCAGTTCACGGTTTCTTGGTAAACCGTTATGTCTAGTTACCCATTTGTTTTTTTTGTGTCTTTAATTTCTAAAATCAATTGATTGATCGTGGAATAACATCCTTCCCATGGAATAATTCATTAGTGGATCTTAGGTTGAGACTAATGGCAACAATTCCAGAGTCTACAAATCAAGGGAAGCCCTCTGACGGGAATCCTGGTCCTTTTCCTTCTTTTGAAAATATTAGTTCTCCTTATATGGCAACATTGTCCCTTCCCAGATGTATTATTGGTTTTCCAATTTGGTTAATTTTGACCCCTATGGTTCCGAATGTCCAAACTGCTTCTCAACCGAGTTCTCCTCCACCTAAACAACATCAACCTCATGTTGATCCTAAATTTGACCCTTTTATTTCTTCACCTATTGTTTCTTCATCCCTTTCTTCCTCTTCGTCTAGTGAAAGTCTTGATTCTAGTAAGGACGAAGCTAAGAAGAAGAAGAAAAGGATGATGAAGAAGAAGCAAAATAAGTAGGGGGTAACCAAGCAACCATTGCTATAGACGAAACTAGTAGGGAAAAGTCTTCCAATCAACCCCATAAAGTTAAATTACCTTGCATGTTATGTAAGGATGACCACCTTCTTAGAGATTGTCCTGGTATAGGTATTAGAAGTGTGGTCCATAGCCTCACATTGGCCTTTGTTGTTAGCTTATGGAGATCATGTTGGTGACAAACCCTCAAATAGCAATATTAAGGTCCATGGGAAAAAGGGTAAAGTCAAATTTCCTTGTAAGTTATGTGAAGGGAATCATCTTATTCACCTTTTTCCTTACATGGAAGAAGCCTCAAAAGTGTTGGAGAACCTTACAGCTTCTCAGCCATGACTTCTAGCTGGCTACCAAAAGATTTCTCCCAATCCTCCACTAGTTGTTGAAGTGATTGATCAGAATCCAAATTAAATCAATCGTGCTCTCTCTGAACGTGAATCCCATGAGTCCGTTCCCGGCCAACCATTGGTTGAGAAAAAAGTTGAATCAATTTCACCTTTAGTTGGACATACCTCTCATGTAGAGAGTGAACTTTATACCACTCAGGTTCTTCTTGTTTCTTCGGGTTTAGATGAACTCGGGGATAGTTCTCCCGTTCCCACAACATAGGGGGAAATCGTCCCATTCCCCTATAAATTTAGAGTAGTTCTCTCATTCCCATAAGAAAACGGGGAAGTTCTCTTGTTCCCACGACACCCCCTCTAAGTAGTCTTGTCACTTCCTTTGATTGGATTCGACTAGCAAGATATCCTCTTCCTCCTTATGTGCCCTTCCATATCAAAGTATAGGCATATAATGTGGTTGTACCTAGCACAATCATAGATGAAGGTGCATATGTTAGTATTATATCCTCAACTACTTGACAAGCTTGAGGTTCTCCGCAACTTGTGCCTGTTACCTAGAATCTGTTTGATTTTAACAGAGGAATCAATCAACTGTTAGGGATCTTTCCTAAGTTGCCTATTACTTTGGGAGGAAAGTCTGTCTATATCAATGTGATGGTAGACCAAGGCCCTTTTGAATTTAATTTACTCCTTGGGTGTGACAATGTTTATGTCATGGAAGCTCTTGTCTCTTCACTTTTTCATGTGATGAGTTTCCCGCATGAAGGAAGAATTATGACTATTGATCAACTTTCATTCATTGGTCCTAATTTGGTTCCTAATCAACCAACATCCCTAAATGGTCTATATATGCAAGCGGTATCTCCCCCACCATAGATTTTAATAAAATTAAAAATATAATACTTTTATATATAAAGATGTGAAATTTATATAATATAAATAATATTATTAAAAACCAACATAGATTTATCTTAACTAAGGATCTACGAGAGATGAGCAAAACCATCTCTCAAGGTGCAAATATTTTTTTAAGTTTTTCACTAAAAAATAAGTTTGCATCTTTTTTATAGGTCATTTTGTTACATCCGATCAATAGGCCTCCTGATGGGCTCAATCAACATCCTATTCCCCTTGTCATCATCATTGCACAAAGCCTTAAGAATGTATCTTTCATTCCCCAAAGTTTCTACCTGGAATTGCATCAACTGAGCCAATTTTAAGAACAATGCACCTTGGCCTTTTGTTGGACAATGTTCACCTATAGGTTGCTCCACTGTGGCTTTCATTGATTACCTATAGGTTTCTCCCCTTTGCACCTGCGTTGGTTCTAGAAATTCGGGAAAAAAATAAACTCTGGAAGCCTCCTCTTCTAGAACTTCCATAATTTGTTACAACCATTTACTTCAGATAAAACATTCAGATCCTATCTTATCCTACTTTGGAGTTTCCTTCCCTTATCCTTTGATCACATCCTCCTATCAAAGGTAGATCTAATTGGTAATTGGATCATAACTCCCAACTTACCCCACTCCTCTATATATTTACAACCTTCCATATGCAAGGGGTTGACTTTTAGAGAATGATTCTACCATTATGTTGTTGTGGTGAGAGGTTTCATTTCATGCATTTAGGGTGACTAGAGGTGCACATTGTGACAAGGAAAGGACAAGTTAGCCTTGGAGGAGCTCTTCTACAAGATCAACACCTATTTATTGTTATAAACGCCTTCCATTTACATTAATGCAAATAATTCTTAGTTTTCCTAGATGTGGTGTTGTTATTTCATGTATTTCAATACCATGTTGATCTATTGAATAGATTATTTAGATGATACTACATAGATCTCGTAGTTTCCTGGCTTGTGTTATCTGATTGTGCAGGTTTTAATTTTTGCAACCAGACCTAGAATGAGAGCATTCAAGCTAGAGAAGGAGCGAAGCCCGCAACGGATTCTAGGTAGGCTTCATTACATCATCTATTTACTTTAAGGAAAGCATTGAGCTCCTTGTTTCTCTCTTGTTCTAGGTTAGCTACCAAACCTAGGGGAGATACTTTTGTTTGCAATTGCAGATCTCGTTTAAGAAATTGACGACTCCACTGGGGAACAATGTATCCCCTTGGTGGTCCCTTTTTTCATTGTGTTTTATTACATCCTTGATAGACTTTTATTGCTTTACCTAGCCAAGAACAAACCTAGGAAGTGATTTCATTGATACTATTTTGCAATTTTTGTGTCAAAATACCATATCCTTAGACCAACGCACCCCTAGTATCTCTAACAAAGCATTGCACCTCACCTGGGTCCACTTTGTACAATTGTTGCAAAGCACTGGTGCCTCTTCTGCACCAGCGTTGGCCTTTCTTTTTGCAAAAAACTTGCCCTTGTTTTGAGTGTCTCTTTGATCAGCATACTTCTGATTGACCTTCCCTGAGTCTTGGGTGTCTTGTGCTCTCTCTAAAGCCTCTATTTGGTTTGCATTTGTGTTTGATTTCCTTTGCTAAGAATTGATTTTGATTTTTTCTTTGTTCTTATCATTTGGTCACTTGCAAACAAATTTCGTTTGGTCATTGACTGCTAGGATGAATTGTTGTTTGAGTCCTCATTTTGAAAAATGCATTTGAATAAGTGATTAAAATTTTGTATCTTAGTTTTCTTCATTTCAAAAATTAAGTGTTTTGAAAAGAAAAATCCTTGCATTTTCATCTATGGTTTTGTGTGTGAAATTGGAATTCCATAGTGTGAAATTGCATGTTTTTTCTTTCATTTTTTGCAAAAAAAAAATAAAAAAATCCTCCTCAATCACAGGGGGGGTTGAATTGTGTATGAGTGTTAATCGCCTTAGAGTGTCATTTCTTTTGAATTTTGAAATTTTCACCCAATTTCAATTTGAGTCCCTTGTTCATGAAATTTCAAATTACGTTTGATTTCATTGGAATCCTCTTGTGTTCGTTTTGAATAATTCTCTTACATAGATCACATTTGGATAGTTAGAATTCTCATTTTCATAGCAGAAAGGAAATTGTGTATAGATTACATTTATATAGTTTTCCGAGGAATAATGCATAGATTACATTACATGGTTTGGCATATTTTAATGCTTTGAATTGAATTGGAATAATCAAATTGAAAGATCTAGTTAGGAAGCTCTTGTTTGTTGCATCATTGTTTGCAGCTCTTCCCTACAATAGATAGATTTCATCAAAATTGAAAAGACTTATTTTTTTCATATTAGTTGCATCATAAGTGTGTTCAGGTGACATCGAATTTTGAGCCTTGAAATCGAAATATAGTTGAAGATAATCTATAAACTTCACCTGAATTAACTATAAGAGCATTTGTAAAATTAACACAAACATTTAGAGGTATAGGCTAGAGACATGTTCTAGAGTTGTTAAATGTAGGAGCTATCATTGTTTTCCAACGTTGTATCTCGGGGGTGATATCTTGTTCCACATACGTAAGTGTATAGGATTATACTACGTGAACCTTCGAGTATATTGGATGACGCTCCACGCATGAAAAGTATATGGGAACGATCTCATCGAACGGTTACACATTACACATCACTACTCCGGACTGCACACCCATGTATCGTCAAGTATATTTTGGGAGTCCCCTATAGGTTTCTATCCATCCATAGGTAACAAAATCGGCCACCTTTTATACCGTGATACACTGAGCATAACATTTCGGGAGATTTCCTGCACATACATTAAGTCCTTCCTTCACCAAGGTGTATATTGCAGTTCACGGTTTCTTGGTAAACCGTTATGTCTAGTTACCCATTTGTTTTTTTTGTGTCTTTAATTTCTAAAATCAATTGATTGATCGTGGAATAACATCCTTCCCATGGAATAATTCATTAGTGGATCTTAGGTTGAGACTAATGGCAACAATTCCAGAGTCTACAAATCAAGGGAAGCCCTCTGACGGGAATCCTGGTCCTTTTCCTTCTTTTGAAAATATTAGTTCTCCTTATATGGCAACATTGTCCCTTCCCAGATGTATTATTGGTTTTCCAATTTGGTTAATTTTGACCCCTATGGTTCCGAATGTCCAAACTGCTTCTCAACCGAGTTCTCCTCCACCTAAACAACATCAACCTCATGTTGATCCTAAATTTGACCCTTTTATTTCTTCACCTATTGTTTCTTCATCCCTTTCTTCCTCTTCGTCTAGTGAAAGTCTTGATTCTAGTAAGGACGAAGCTAAGAAGAAGAAGAAAAGGATGATGAAGAAGAAGCAAAATAAGTAGGGGGTAACCAAGCAACCATTGCTATAGACGAAACTAGTAGGGAAAAGTCTTCCAATCAACCCCATAAAGTTAAATTACCTTGCATGTTATGTAAGGATGACCACCTTCTTAGAGATTGTCCTGGTATAGGTATTAGAAGTGTGGTCCATAGCCTCACATTGGCCTTTGTTGTTAGCTTATGGAGATCATGTTGGTGACAAACCCTCAAATAGCAATATTAAGGTCCATGGGAAAAAGGGTAAAGTCAAATTTCCTTGTAAGTTATGTGAAGGGAATCATCTTATTCACCTTTTTCCTTACATGGAAGAAGCCTCAAAAGTGTTGGAAAACCTTACAGCTTCTCAGCCATGACTTCTAGCTGGCTACCAAAATATTTCTCCCAATCCTCCACTAGTTGTTGAAGTGATTGATCAGAATCCAAATTAAATCAATCGTGCTCTCTCTGAACGTGAATCCCATGAGTCCGTTCCCGGCCAACCATTGGTTGAGAAAAAAGTTGAATCAATTTCACCTTTAGTTGGACATACCTCTCATGTAGAGAGTGAACTTTATACCACTCAGGTTCTTCTTGTTTCTTCGGGTTTAGATGAACTTGGGGATAGTTCTCCCGTTCCCACAACATAGGGGGAAATCGTCCCATTCCCCTATAAATTCAGAGTAGTTCTCTCATTCCCATAAGAAAACGGGGAAGTTCTCTTGTTCCCACGACACCCCCTCTAAGTAGTCTTGTCACTTCCTTTGATTGGATTCGACTAGCAAGATATCCTCTTCCTCCTTATGTGCCCTTCCATATCAAAGTATAGGCTTATAATGTGGTTGTACCTAGCACAATCATAGATGAAGGTGCATATGTTAGTATTATATCCTCAACTACTTGACAAGCTTGAGGTTCTCCGCAACTTGTGCCTGTTACCTAGAATCTGTTTGATTTTAACAGAGGAAATCAATCAACTGTTAGGGATCTTTCCTAAGTTGCCTATTACTTTGGGAGGAAAGTCTGTCTATATCAATGTGATGGTAGACCAAGGCCCTTTTGAATTTAATTTACTCCTTGGGTGTGACAATGTTTATGTCATGGAAGCTCTTGTCTCTTCACTTTTTCATGTGATGAGTTTCCCGCATGAAGGAAGAATTATGACTATTGATCAACTTTCATTCATTGGTCCTAATTTGGTTCCTAATCAACCAACATCCCTAAATGGTCTATATATGCAAGCGGTATCTCCCCCACCATAGATTTTAATAAAATTAAAAATATAATACTTTTATATATAAAGATGTGAAATTTATATAATATAAATAATATTATTAAAAACCAACATAGATTTATCTTAACTAAGGATCTACGAGAGATGAGCAAAACCATCTCTCAAGGTGCAAATATTTTTTTAAGTTTTTCACTAAAAAATA
>APFE030393750.1:1979-18844 GCA_000404065.3 Pinus taeda
CCCTGATCATGTAACATGGCTTTGGCAGCCCCTATGATGGATCTGTTCTTCCTCTCCGCAACCCCGTTCTGTTGGGGGTTGTAAGGAACATGTGAACTCCCTCCTGATGCCTGCCTCCGCACAATAGTCAACAAACTCTCCAAGGGTGTACTCTCCTCCATTGTCCGACCTCAGGGACTTGATCTTCCGACCTGTCTGTGTCTCCACAGGAGCTCTGAACTCCTGAAACCGCTTGAAGACCTCACTCTTGGTCTTCAAGAAATAAATCCAGGTCCTCCTGGAGTGATCATCAATGAATAAAACATAGTACTCATATCCACTCAAGGAAACATGAGACATCTGACTGCTCACATCTAAATGAATAAAATCAAGTATCCCAGTCGCTCTGCTGTCACTGTTGGGAAAAGGGGATTTGGCAAACTTGCACATCGCACATCCTCTGCAAGTATCAAAGTGATCAGTACTGAAATCTGGCATACCTGTAGTGATCTCCCGCAAGGTCCTCAAGGCTTCATGATACATATGATCCATCCTGCGGTGCCAAATCTCACACAGCTCAGAATTGCTAGCTCTGTTGTCGGTACTACTGCTCAATGCCAAAAGGGGCTGGAATGCAAACTTGTACACCTTTGCATGGCGTACACCTATCACTCTAGCTGAATCAACTGCACTGCCCCTGGGATACATTAACACCTGTCCTCCCCTGAACAATACCTCATACCCTCTGTCCTCCAAAGCTGAGACAGATATGTGGTTCTTCCTCATCCCTGGCACATTAAGAACATCTGTCACCTTCAAGGGAGGTTTGGACTCCCTCTGAAATGTCAGTGTCCTCGCCCCGATTTCTCTAACAACTCTGTCATCACCGAGTACTACCTCTATATCAGTGCCACTCTCTAGAATCTCTGAGAAGTACTCACGGACTCCTGTCATGTGACATGAAGCCCCACTGTCCACATACTAGATACCCGAAGATGTTCCGCTAATCGAGGGAAAAGCATGCTCCCTCTGAACCTGTGTGGCAGGTGATCCTGCACTCGAGGACTCACGTAGTGAATGCAAACTCCCGGTCAAAACGACCTGCAAAGTCCTCAACCTCTGTTGAAGCTGCCAAGCTTTGGTCCTTCCACTTCTTCTTCTTCTCCGGACACAACTGCATAGTGTCCCATCTTTTGACAATTCCAACACTTCACCTTGGAATAGTCCTTCTATGTATTACCCTGTTTACCTTTACCTTTGCCTTTGCCCCCACCATTGCTTGTGGAAGCCTGCTTCTTCCCTTTGCCTTTCTTGCCTCCTGCCAACAGTGCTACATCCTCATCCTGCTCAACTGGCTTCGCTGCCCCAAGTTGACCTTTCCTGATCTCTGTCTGAATGCAATCAACCCAAAACCTCTCCCATGTGGGAAGAGTCTCACGTGCACAAACCCCATCAGCAAAGTTCATCCATGAACGGGGGAGGCCATTTACCGCAATCCGCACCAACTCAGTGGGTGGAATGGCCTCTCCAATCGCTGCCAACTCATCTCTCACATTATTAATCTTAGTGAGATATCCAACTACACTATCATTGCCCATCTTAATGTTCTTCAGTTTCTCCTTCAGAACCATTTTCTGGTTCTCATTGGTACTCTGGTAGAGATTGGACAATGTTGTCCACATCTCATGTGGGCATTGCTCTTTCCTCTCACATGAGGAATGCAATGGTCTTTGATTCCGTCTAGAATCAGTCTCTTACCATTGTTGTTCTTTTTATTATAAGCAGCCAACTGAGTAGCATCAGTAGGCACAACAACAGGGTTTTGTGTGGTATGCACCATGATATCCCAGACTTCTGCCTCCTCAAAGATACTCTGCATTCTCTCATTTCAAACGTTGTAATTTGTATGCCCATCCAACCTGTCCTCCACCCTCAATCCCAATGACATCCTGCTGTCCTAAAACTGAAAAATAGCACTGCTGTAGTAAAGATAAAACTGCTGTTTGTGAAAAATCAGCAGTTGTAATTTTTCCCTTTTGCTGTCCCAAACTGCACTTCAGCACTCAAGCTTTGATACCATGTAAAAATTTCTGTTTTCTCACCCCGGTTTTCAGTTTTTCCTTATTTCTCCCATATAGTTAACTGCCATTTCCCATAACCATACATTTAACAACTGAAAAATAATTTATTTTTTTGTTTCATTCCTTATCTGAAAACACAAATTCTGGAAATTTACAGAATGCTGGAAATTGCAGAAATAAAAATCAGTAGTAACAAACAGCCCTTAAAACACATTTAAACATAGATTTTTTGTCAATGTGACCCTGGAAAAACCCCCTAGAACTCTTGGGGAAAACTAGTTTGAGAGCTCTTCTTTATTTCTGGAAAATGCCTTTTACAGTGAGAAAATTTTCAGCAAAACAAATTTTTTTTCAGCAAACAACTTATCTCTTTTTTCAGCTTCACAGTGAAACTGCACTGCTGTACGGATGTACGGACCGTACAGATGTACAAGATGTACGGACGACCGTACGGACTGTACGGACATACTTCGATTTTCGTGCAGAAAATTGCCTCCTTGAAATTCGTGCCCAAAAATCAGCGTTTTACTGTTTGCTCAGCAAAAATCTACCTTTTACTGTTTGTTCTTTCAATTGTACGGATTTGCTGAAGTGCTACCTTGGAATATGTGCCAAGCTGCTGCCTCCTTCTTCCTGTCCAGAAATCTCCCTTGCTCTCTTGCTCTCCTTCTCCCAATCTGCTCATGAAAGAATGAATGATCTTTTCCTCCCTTAATCCAACCGTAAGTGACTTTTGGGTGATCCTTAAATCCAATGGCTGAAATAGATTCAGATCTATGGCTGAGATTAAATGCTCATTTAAATCTCACTTTCTATTTTTTAATTCACCCCACTTTAATAAAGATCCACTTAGTCATTTATTTAAAGTCACTTTTCCTTTCTAATTTTACATTGACTTTATTAAAGTCACTTTAAAATTAGACTTTAGTAACTTTATCACCTAAAGTCACTTTTAAATTAGATTTGACTTTATAAAAATTATAAAGTCACTTTAGGAGAAAAATGAAATTCTTTTGGACACTTTTCCCTAGGCCAAAGATCAAAGCTTAAGGGAACCACCTGTCCTCCGGTACCAAATTTCAACAGTCCAAAGGCATGAGAAGATGAAGAGAACATGTCCCATGTTTCATATGATAGTTTGGGTGGAAGTTTGATGTGTGCAATGCTTTACTAAACTGGACATTACACATGCAATGTGAGTATTGAGTAGGTATATGTCAAAACCAGTGAAAGAGCAATGGATATTAGTCAAAAGGGTTTTTAGGTCTTTTTGTGGTGTTACTATTTAGGGATTGTGCTACCAAGGAAGCTAAGGACTAGATAGAGTGTTGGACATATATGGATTTATTGATGTAGATTGGGCTAGAGATATGGACTACAAAAGATCTACAAGTGGGTATGTGTTTAAGCTATTCAGATGTGCAAATAGTTGGATGAGCAAGAGAAATTATATAGCAACACTTTCAATTACAACCAAGTATAGTGCAACCACCCTTGCAAGCAAGTAGTATGGTTACATAGGTTGTGTTCAAGTATTGGGTTGATATGAGTTGTGATGATAGATTGTAATAATTAGAGTGCAATCTTCCTAGCGAAGAACGCAACATGTCATTTCAAGACAAAACATATTGATGTTCAGTATCATTTTGTTGAAGATATGGTTGAACAAAAGAGGGTGATGTTGGTGAAGGTGGACACTTTGAAGAATGTTGTAGATTCATTAAGAAAAATTTTGAGCATTGAGAAGTTCTCGAAGTAGAGAAATAATTGGCATTATTGCCCTTATTTTTTGATCATGTACTCTATGACCCAATGTGTGCAAAGAAAATAAATGGGAGAATGTTGGGCACGTGTTATATTTTTTGCATGACTACCCCCACATATTGTATGTTGTGACCTCAATTTTTTTGGGTGTTTTTTTGTGTTTATTTTTAACACATGGTTTTGATTTTAGTGGTTTTGTGGAAAATGGTGGTTTAGCCCATGGATTTTAGTTTTGGTTAGGGAACCATAGTTATATTTTGATCCATCGTAAATAAATTGGTGGTTTATGGATGTTGCAAAATATATATATATATATAATGTAAAGATGAATATATATGCTGAAAAATGTTTCTAGTTTTCATAATTTTAGGTATCTAGGGTAAATTCTCTTTGTTAATGTGTGTTTTCCTTTGCATATTTCCTATTTTATTGAGAATATGTTTGCAGTAACCAACTATAGAGAAATAAAACCTACATTTTTTTTTTTTGGGGCTTAACACTAAAATTTTCAGATATCTATAAAGACAAATTGGGTACTTATATAAGAATTTCATAATCATATTTGAAGAACGTGGCATACCTAACAAGTTTGCTTCTAGGAAGAAGTAAAAAATCATCAAGCTTTGTGAAGGTTATGGTAACTTTCACATGGCACATCACATTTTGGTTAGACCTATAGAATAAAGAAGACATAATAGAGTATGACAAGCCAAACTTTCAGATTTAGAAGGGCTCAAATCTTTGAGATATATCAAGGCAAAGTTCAACCATCTAGATAATCTTCAAATCAATGTTTTAAAAATACACAACTTACAAGTGACATAACTTTTGAATGGATGATGTATCTTTTTGGGTGACTAAAAAATGTGATAAATAAGAGTACTATTATTAATTTCTTACATGGCCCTAAATCCAGAGAGATCCAAAAGTTGCTAGACTAATTAAACATCATGAAGGAATTAAACGATTTTGAGTATTGGCTATATGTTTAGAAGTCGACTTTGAAAGAATTGTTGTATGTTTAAAAGCCAATTTAAGTAAATAAGTGATACTATCAAGATTGAATTTTCACGGGTGAAAGGACTAGCTAGAAATATGGAACAAAGTATGGGGAAAATGAGGAAATCCTTAAAAGGGAAATGATGGATAAAATAGAAAAGAAGATGAATGAAAATAAGAAAGAAATACAAAATTCCATCAAAGAAGACACATACAAAAATCTATTATAGAAGATAATGAAGAAATAAAAGAATTGTAAACGATTCTATTAAAGGATCTTAAGGGATATATAGATCCAAGGAAATAATGAACATAAGGAAAAGGTTTTGAGATTCAATCACATGGAGAACATTTTGTCATAATTGGAGAGCACAAATATTAAATCACATAACCATAATAATGACTTTCCAATCTAAGATTCACATCATCAGGTCTTCAAGTCAACATAGATCGATATGAAGAATTTTGATGGTAGCAATCCTATAACATGGATAATCAAGATTGAGAAATAATTTGATCTACACCAAGTGACAAGTTTACTAGAGGTAAATATGGTATTCATTTGTTTAGAACAATATCAATTTGTACGGTATAAATGGCTTTGAGAAAGAAAAAATAATTCTATAATATCTCGGTCCATTTTTACCGAGGAATTTATAGCATAGTATGGGGATATTGAGAGCAATACACTCTTTAGTTAATTGGTGAACCTTGGGCAAATAGGTCCAATTACAGAGTGCATTCAACAATTCCAAAAAGGTAAAGAGTAGTTTAGAGGATATGCTGTTGGGTCTCTTTATGAGAACTTTAAAAGAAAACATCCGACATGAGGTGCATCTTTTTGAACCTAAATCCCTAGGGCATGCTTTCTTTCTAGCGAGGAAAGTTGAAAATAAAAATATGGTTACCAGAAAATTGGTCACTAATAAGTATAGAAAACATCATTGTCATATGTATAGCTAAATTTCCTATTCTTGTCATTGGCTACTTCTTGGAATAAATATAATCTTTGGAAGAGCAAGACAAACGGGTTACAAAGATGCTAGGTTATGAATTTGAGATTAGATACAAAAAGGGAAGAAAATATTTTGGCATATGCACTCTCAAGGAAAGATGAAGGCATAGGATTTACTGTGTTATTTCCATTCTACAATGTGACTAGGTGGAAGAAGCAAATATTGAATGGAACCAAGATTAGAAGCTATGCAATGTCATTCAACAACTACAAGAGGACCCAAATGCAATATAAATTTTTATTTGGAGGAATGATTTGTTGTGGTATTAAGATCACTTATGTAAAAATTCCCAACTCAAACAAAAGTTCTTTTGGAATTACACATTGCAGTTGTAGGAGGACATAACGATTTCTTGAAACATACCATAGGATCAAGAAAGATTTTTTTGGGAATGTATTAAAGCATACATGCAAAAGTTTGTGGCTGAATGTGTGGTCTGCCAATAGAATAAGGGAGAGACAATCAAGATTGTTGGGTCTTCTATATTGATAATTGTTTATAATATTTTGCTTATTTTATCATTCTTATCCATCATTTCATTATTAAACAATTACACAGAAGACATCAACCATTTAAATCCATGAAAATAGGAGCATGAATAAACAACAACATAAAGAAACACAATAGTTTACCCTGGGAAAACCCACATGGGGTAAAACCCAACAACCTTTTTCAATAGAGAAATTCTTCATATCAAAAGAGATACATCTTAGTCAATAACTAGGTCAAACCTGGTCCATCCTCCTAGTCAAGTCAATTGGCTTTGATCTACTTCGACAAGGACATAAATTCGTCCTCTAGATAAGTTCAATTATGTTGAGTTCAACATACATTACTTCCTCGGAAATTTCAGCTCATCCATGGAATACCATTTCATAAATTCGATCCATTAACATAGAGATTCAACCTTCAACAGATAGCTACCACAAAGATCAAATTCATCCTACTTTCTCCTTATATTCTTCATTATCTTCTTGCCTTAAACTCGACCTTGTCTTTTCCTTAGAAGCTCTTGAACAAATGATCGAAATTGTGTGTCAAATGTGAAGAGGACGAGCTCTATATATAGCTTTCTTTCATTAAAAATGGGTGTCTTTTCATTAGGGCTGATTTAATCTCATGGAGCCCACTTGAACTAAGAGGAGGGTCGATTTTACTAAATTCAATTTTCTTTTTTTTTCAAAGAACATGAAGAACATGCCTTTTTACATTTTTCTTTTGACAAATAGCATGAAGAACACGCTTTACAAATATATCAAGAGAAAAATAATAATTATGAATACCGACCATAGTTGCAAAATTCAACACTCCCTCCTAACTAGGGAGGTATTTGTAAGGACTATCTAGATGTTCTCGTGTTGATAGAATTTCTCTATGAAAAGGTTATAACAAAATCATCATCAACCTTGTCAGCGTCTTTGACATAAGGTAAGTCAACATCTTTGACATCACCATCACCATCATCATCATCTCGTTAGATGTTGTTAATGAATCCGCAACATTATTCAAAGTGTTGGATTAGGTTGGCATTGATGTCAAGACATAGCATTGTTGCCCTAGCAACTAGTGGCTCTATGTGCACTCTTCATAGTTGGAAAATATGAGGAAATGTTCTTTCCACCAATTGACAAAGTTATGCTTCTCATTAGAAAGCAATATAAAGCAGATTAGATAATATCCATGGAAGCAACAATATCATATGTTCTGCAACATATTTTTGGTTTTCCAGCTCAATTTAAATTCCTACATATTTCCATAGACCTACATAAAGTCCATGTTTATTGGGTTCCAACTGTGACTGCTAGTTTAGAACTGTTGTTATAGAATTACTCTCATGGCTTTAGGTATATTGTGCTTACATGTCTGACACTTTTCATGCATACAACACATGTCCATATTTAAAACAAAGAGAATTATTGATATATGGTAAGAGGTTGTGAGAGAATAAATTAGTATCTATGAGCAATCTGAACCCTATAGGTCCACTATCTGTCAACACATAATGAAGTACCCTCTAAGCTACAAGTGACCAGCTAGGTTTGCATTCTTTAACAATATTAACATGCCATATTTATCATGTTAGAAAAGAGTCTTGGTTAGTCAATATGCAATTGCTAGCATTATAAACAAAGCAACAAGCGATAAGTGAATAAATTCTACAAAACCATGGCTACGTTGCTTACTAGCATCTTGAACTTGAAATACCACCATGTGTATGAGGATCAAATTGTTCATTTAGTAAATCAAATCTTTCAACTAGATGATTAATGCCAATGAACTGAATGCAAGCTTCCACACCAAGCAGACAAAAGTAGGTGGGATGTCGAATTCCTCAATATTTTAAAAGACAATTTAGTATATGTTGCATAGGTCAGCTTCCAAATGGTCATGTTGGCCCTCGTAGGAGACATGACGGTTCAAATAGACTCGAACAAATATACATACAAGGTTGGAATCCTCCAATCATTAGATCAAACTTGGATTTGAGGTTGAGGAGTAAAGGAGGACAATATCTAGTGTTGGGCTTGGTTTTTGGCATTTTTTTTCGAAGGTTGGAGCTTGGGTTGAGGAGTAAAGGAGGACAATACCTATGATGTTGTAGACCTACTTGGATTCTCTTCGGCTTATGTTGTAGAAGAAAACCCAGATCCGTTTACCTCCTAAGCGGCTCGAACCTATGCCAAAAATGTTTTAGACCTATGTCTAAGTGCAAATTGGACATGTGACTATAAATTTCTGACATGTGGCATACTTGTGATTCTCAGACTTGTCGCAAACCTGTCATTTTTGGAAATGTTGCAGACCTATGATTCTCAAACCTATGGCAGACCTATGCACAACATCCTCAGACATGTGGCTCTATAATACTTGGATCTGTGGCATATGAGAGGTTCAGATCTACACTAGACTTGTGAGGAGTTTTTGGGGGCTCAGACTAGTGGCAAAGAGTTTGGATCTAGGCATAGAAGGAACCTCAAACATGTGCTTACCTTGTATCTGGGCAGAGAATGAATCCCGAACTTGTGGACAGAGAAGTCTTGGAATTGTGCCATAATTCTTCAGGTCTTGTGGACATAAAGGAGTATTGAACCTGTGATATATATCAGATGAATTGTGGCAAAAATAGTTGGTCAGACTTGTGACCAAGCATCTTGGACAAAATTGAAGACTTGTGTTTAGAGCTTAACTCTTGCTTGGTTTTTCAAGGCTTGGAAGAATTCATGTTGAGGCATTGTTTGATGAGTCCCTTTGAGTAGCTCTATTGAAGTGACTTGGAAAACGACAACAAAAATGAAGATCAATTGTTGAAGCTTGGATCACCCCTTGAGGAGTACTTGAAGACTTGTTTGTAAAAGACATACTACGCCCCTTTGAAGCAACTGTGTGGAAGCACCATCAAAAGAAATCTTGAAAGAGTCATCTACAAAGAATGTACATTGTTGAAGCCCTGATGAAGTAGCTTAAAAGAAGATTGTTTTTGTAGATATGAAGAGTCTTGGAGACACATATAGAGCATGTTGAAGTTGACCTTGATAAAATAGCCTTTAAAATATTATGTGGACTTTTTCTAAAGAAGATCTTGGAGGCGATGGGGCCCCATCATGGTGGCCTCAAGGAGGGGCCCCATCAAGGAGGGGTTGTTCAAGGAGGGGCCCCATCTTACTATATGATGTCGGCTCAAGGAGGGGTCCCATCAAGGTGGCCCATCCAACTTGCGTTTAATGACCTTTGACTTGGACAAATCTAAGCCAAGGGTATCATCATCTATTGTTTCCAAGACTTGTTGAAGAAGATACTGAAATCTCTGAAGCAACACAAACCATTTTGAAGAATTGAGTAAGTGGGTTGGAGCCCTAGAGGATTGGAGTCCTCACACAAGGTTGGAGCATTGTGGAAAACTAGGTCGGAGGCTGAATTGTTGAGAGGATTGGAGTCCTCAAGTAGACCAAGTTGGAGCTTGGTGTAATATAGGATTTAGCCTGGTTTGAAATTGAAGATTAGAGTCTTCATCTGCAGTTGGAGCCCTAAAGTGTTATTGTAATTGAATTGTTGTAAAAGAGGATTGGAGTCCTCGTCATTCTTATTAATAAAATTATTCTTTTGTTATACATCTTGTGTTCTAGGTTTACTAAGTGATCTTAACTAGCATAGAGTAACAATTGTAAAAGAAATATTGATTCACCCCCCCTTTCAGTATTTCCAACAATTGGTATCAAAAATAGTACCTTCAAGAACAACCTAACAAATGGAAGGTGGATCCTAAGAAGACAAATGGAAAATTCAAGGAAGAAAGCCTCCAAACCTTTTGAATATGTTAATCAAGTTAGCGAAACCTCGTCATTCGATGGGAACAATTATGTACTATGGAGAACAAGAATGAAGTTCTTTTTGATGGCCCTTGGCAGTGAAATATGGGAATTAATGACTAGAGGAAGTTTAGAAGGGTTAAATGAATTTGATACAGAAGCTATGAAGGCGATTATGAGCAGTCTATCAGATCTAGTCTATTAGATGAACGTATCGATTGCATAAAAGAGGATGATGATGTAGAGAATTTTGAAGTAGACCTCAAGGAAAACCTTGTGGCTTCTCTAGAAGAGATTCATAGACTAAAAAAGGAAAATGAAGAACTCAAGAAGAAGGTACAAGATGTTGATCATGATCATGATCATGTCAAAACAAACTAAGAAGTTGTCCTTTTAAGGCATCAAGTACAAGAAAGAGTTGAGAATCTCAACAAGCTTAAGGAGGAATTCCATCAAAATGAGAAGAGACATAATGAAGAAGTCATCTCCATGAAAACTCAATTAGAAGCAAAAAGAAGGGAAGGCATTTTGACGAGTCATGTCAAACAAAGATTTGAAGACTTGAGTAAATTTGAAGAAAAAATTGGTCAACATAAAGAAGTCGTCAACTCCCTAAATGTTTAGGGAGAGGATGCAATTACAACATAACAAGTAATGAAAAATGAAGTCGACAATCTATCTAAGAGTCTAAAGAGTTCTCAAGTCTTGGATGACATCCCAAGTCATCAAAGATCAACACTTGACAAATTTGGTCTTGGATATGTAGGTAAGGCTTCTAACAAAAGTGATGCAAACCCTGATGCATCAAAGAACAAGAATGTGGAGAAGATTGAAATTTGTACCCACAACTCTAGCAAAAGGAAGGAAATGAGTCAAAATAACGTTGGCAGAACCTACGATCTAAGAAGATATGTTGATGTTGTCAAATATACAAGGAGAAATGAATTTCATCCACGAATCTCAAGGAAGAACAACTTCACAAGTGTGCCAAGGAAATCCTCATCTTTTGGGTATCAAAATATATTTTTTGGTCATTGTTACTTTTGTACAAATATTTGGCACATGGAAAAAGATTGCAAAGCATATGACATCTATAAGGGACACTATCATTTCTCCAGAAGTAAAATTGCAAGAAGATACTCCAATGTGTTCATAAATAGAAATTACGCTCCCTTATTCATGTACAAAACTAAATACTTCAAATTCCATAATGTTGGACATATAGCCTATAATTGTAACTTGAATTGGGTTCTTAGACAATTCAAAGAGTCATCAATCAAGCATGGAAAAAGAGTCACAAAATTTTGGAGAAGGAAACACGCTGAACTAGAAAAAGAACATATTGAGAATTAAGGCATCAATCCTTGTTGCTAATCAAATATGAGCATTGTTGACCACTCTGTGTCAACTAACCTATAACAATACACTTTTTCTCGAAGAGATTCCATCATGTTCAAGCATTCAGATCATCCTGGATTCATCAGTCATTAATCAACAGTTTGTCAAAGTTGTAAACCCATTTTACAAGTTTATAGTGTAAATGATCTTAGTAAAACCACAATGTATGTAACAACCTAGGTAGACCTATTATTGTGAAGATGATTTTCATCCTAGGACATTTTTTGTCTCACTAATTCATTTGTGTTTCTAAACACAAATGATGGGCAAAGCTTTTCTCTCTAGCCTCACCCCAAAGCTAGGGTGGATTTTGTCTTCAAGATCTTAGGTGAGTCCCAGTGTTTTTTTATTGAATCTTTGTAAAAGTGATTTGGGAATAATTTTAGTTAGTTGGCTGAATTATTTTATTACAGATCACTTGGTCTACTAGATCATATTGAGTCGCAGAATTTGATAAAATAATTGAGGTTCTATAACAAACGAGTTTTTCTCCTTCGAGGGTTGAAATGTAATTATATGATGTAAATAATATTTTAGCTATGATGCTAAAATATTAGAGGGCTGGAAAAAATTATTAATCCCCTCATGTGTCAATTAATTAAAATTTTTGGCAAAAATAATTTAAAAATTCTAAGCCAGAAATTTAATTAATTTGAGTAAAAATTAAGTTTTAGGAAAAATAAATTCTCGATTTAAAAATTTTGTGGGTCCTAGAGAAATTAATTTTTAGAGGTCTCCCACCGACGAAATTTTGAAAATTTTAAGAAATTTTGGACCCTTGGGCCTTGGTTGTTAAGTCAAAGTTAAATTTTTGAGGAAATTTGCTCCAAATAATTAATTTTGAGCTAATTAAAAATGAATCAAAAGAAAAATTCGAAAATTCCTAAAAGATAAATCTTTCGACATTGGAGATTAAAAGGTAATCAATCTTTATCAATGGTCGAGATTACTTTGACAATGATCAAACCAACCAACTGTTTGAAGAATTTATCTATAAATTAGAGGTCATTTGTCTCACAAAACATCTGATCATTGAATCATATACTAGCCCTTGAAGTTCTCTTGTATTTTTCTGGAATAATAATAACAATGTAAAGTCTTTGGGGTTTTCATTGATGGTGGTATTCCTCTCATATTTCTTATGGTAATACTGTTCGTCATGCTTTGCTAAAGTATATTTTAAAAAGTTGTTGATTTTTAGCCTTTGGGAATAATCTATTGCATATGTATCTTGCTTAGGTTATTGGATCTAAAATAACATTTTAATTCAATTAATTTAGCAGGTATCTCTAATTTAATAGGATTATAATGTTATTTTATATCTCTATCGATTTGACAACTTGATTTGAGTGTGCAGAGATTTCTTATATTCCAGAACCTGGGCATGAGGGGAAGTCCTCGGTTGGATCAACCCACTCCCAAAGCATAAGATTTGAAGAGTGTTCCTCATTGAAATCTAAAGATTTATCTAATGAAGTTTCTCTTGCAAGGTTTCTTGGCTAGTGCCTCATTTAAATTTATTTATCTTTTATATACTGAATTTAATACACAGATATGGCTAGGAAGTGTTTAATTCTACTGATATGGGTGCAGAGTTAGACTCATACTCCTCAGATCTAATAGATTTGTATTTTATTTTTGTAGATATGAAGTCCTTGTAAAATAATTTTGAATTTCTAATATTTAGGTTCTAGGTTTTAGTTTTATTTTTTTACATATTCAGGATTTGGAGTTTCATTTTTATCTTATGTAGGTAGAGACCTGAGAGTATTCAAGGATATATATATATATATATATATATATATTGGGTTTTGAGATAGATCTAGGCCTTGGAGGGCAAGATCTAGTCTTAAATTTTGCTTGGAGGGTCGAGATCATTCAATGAAAGTAATGATCTGAAATTGAATAATTTTTTCGTGAAATTTGCCAAAGATTTGAGCCATTGGGGCCTAATGCTGGCCTCTTAAACCTTTGTCGTGGCCTCAAGCCCCCACGACCTACTTTCCGAAAGCCTTCTCGACCTTCAAACCATTGTGCGCGACTCTCTTTCCTCCATCCACAACCCTCATTCACTGCTGCTATCCCTCCTTAACCGTTCGCTCCTTCACCTCATCTGTTGCATCTTTCTCCTCCCTTGCAACTATTCCGCTCCTCTGCTCCACCTTCCCTTATCTCTCTGTAGCTTCAAGCGACTCCTCTTAACCTTTGTGCCCCTCCTCCTTGCCTCATATCCATTAACACAACCATCGTTTGTTGCCTATAGAAGCCTTCAAGTCTCATCACAAGTCTTCCCTTCCTTAAACACCACCCTCACATTTTATTGTAGTCCTTCCAACCTTAGATATGCCTGTTAATCCTTAATGCATACCTATTTTGGCTCGCTTTCCTTACTTTTCAAGCTTCATTGGACTTGGTTTCATCACCATGGGAGAAAATTTAATTTTCTGAGTTGATACATCTTCAAATTTTGGCAAGACTTGTGGGTAAGGACTTGTGTTTCAGGTGACACATCACTGGAAATTTTGGATAACTAGCTTCAAGGCCTAGTGCCCCAGGTTTCGCTTATAAACCCTTATTCATTCACTGTCTAATCAATCAAGATAATAACATCTAAAACAATGGCATTAATTCGAAATATTGGCAAGATAATCTCTAACATAAAACCACAATTTGAATGACTGTCATATGTTTCCTAAAGCTTGATCACAACTAAAATTTGCATCTTTCTAAGAGATAGTTTACTGGGAATTGTTTGGCATATTTGATCTCTGATTTGGCATTAGTTTGGCATCTGACACTTATTGTTGTCATAAGACAATTTATTGTTGTCCTGAATACATCTTTGAAATTTAAATGAAGGTGAGTGTTTACTTTAGCAAGTTTTAGTGGTTATTGGCATTGGGTTTTAAGTTTAAATGTTTGCTATTTTTTGAGTTCCTAATTCAAATCACACATAAGCTTGTTGCCTAAAGAACATTTAATATAATTCTTGGTTTAAGCAAAGGAATTGTCAATATTCATATTTTTAAAGCATTTTTTTGTTCCTTGTTTAGTGAATGGTAATTGTGCTTAAGGCTAATTCCTTTTCAGTTAAATAACATTGGAAATATTTTACTCTAATTGCATTTTATTGGGTAAAGTGTGATCTTGCATTTGATTCAGATTTAACCGAATATTTGAGCTATTTTGCAAATATCTAGGTTAATTAGTTTTAAATTTCAAAAAGTTGTTTCAGATTGAATAAGTATTCTATTTGTATTTGTGGTAAATTATGCATCTTGCGAAAAGTTTCATTTCAGTTTTCTATTTTTGGCACTTTCAAAGTTGGATTTGTGATTAAGATTGTCCATTGAATCTTTATAAGTACTTAGTGATATAACTTAGATTAATCATAATCTAAGTATTCCAAGGCATTAACATCTCACTTCAATAACCATATTATAATTTTTTATTGCATTTGCATCCTAAGATAGTCATGCATATTAAAATTTACCTCCAAGCATAACCTTGGTTGATAGAGAGATAGGAATACTTTTGCTTCTTCTCTTGAGAAGTCTACCCTTTTTGGTATCTAAAACGATGAGTTTGCAGTTGTTAGAGCTAGTCGCTGCAGCACTAGAGGCATCAGGAACATTATATTTCAAGGGGAGGGATCGTTAATCAACTCTCGCGTGGTTCACCTTGATTTCTCTCTGCCATTTCCTCTAAAGTTTAGGCTCAATATAGATAGATATCAAAGGGTCATACTTAGACTAGGCATTTAAGTAAAATCAACCAAGATTCCTGCATTTCACAAAAGTCCTAGGAATTGCATTTCATATAAGATAGTTACTCATCAAAGCAACAATTGTCCATCTGTTACTTGGTCTTAAAATTTGCAAATCAAGAATATTGACTCCATAATGCACTAGTTTCAAATCTTATAAATCTATTCGAATCCTTAAAATCTTGCTAGATCTAAACAAGTACTTGGCCACTCAACTATGTCTCACGGATTAGTTGGTTTCCAACTAGTCCTTCTTCATCTCATTCCCAAAGGGTCTACCCCCCATAGTTTGTTTTTGGGAGACAAATTAAACGGAGAGGTTGGGTATCAGGGCGACAACCCCCAACCTGA
Source organism: Pinus taeda (assembly GCA_000404065.3). Classification (NCBI taxonomy): domain Eukaryota; kingdom Viridiplantae; phylum Streptophyta; class Pinopsida; order Pinales; family Pinaceae; genus Pinus; species Pinus taeda. Next base: position 17,641 of record APFE030393750.1, read on the forward strand.
GTCATTGTTGCGGTGCCTATACAATTTGAGCAGCAATAGTCATCATAGGTAGAAATTATGTTCCATTAAGGTTCTACCTATTAGAAAGAGAAAGATCATGCATATTGTTAGGGGGAGCACATGTTAAAGAATGGTTACTTAAAGATTGTCTTACAAAATGAACACTATGACAAGGGAGCAACGTAAAGACAAGGGTAGTAAATGACAGGGGAAGCACTTGATGAGAAAAGACTATTAGGAAAAGCACTCGATTTGTTGTTGATGTGAAATGGGGAGAGAAGGAAAATAAGTCTCATCATCAGTAATAGTTTTCCATCAATGAAAAAGGGTGATATTGTTGGATTAGAATGTCTTTGTTGTCAAGACCTAGCATTGTTGAAGCAAACCTACTTGAAGTAAGCCCTAATATGCTCTAGAGGAAGAAGTATATGTTAATGGTGATGAAACCCAGGTGCATGAAAAAGTCCTAAGCATTAAGCCCTAACAACTAATGGCTCTGTGTGCACTCTACATGGCTAGAAAATACGAGGAAATGCTCTTTCCACCAATTGACAAAGTTCTGATTCTCATTGGAGAGAAATATAATATCCATGGATGTAACAATATCAGATGTTTTGCAATATATTTTTGGTTTTCCAACTCAATTTAAATTACTACAGATTTCCATCGATCTACATAAATTCCATTTTTATTGGGTTCCAACTGTGATTGGTAGTTTAGAACTATTGTTGTTGAATTGCTCTCATGGCTCTAGGTATATTGTGCTGACGTGTCTGGAACTTTTCATGCATACAACACATGTTCATATTTAAAACCTAGAGCATTATCGATATATGTTAAGAGGTTGTGAGAGAATAAAGCACTAACTATGAATAATCTGATCCATGTAGGTCCACTATCCGTCAAAACTTAATGAAGTACCCTCTAGGATACAAGTGACCATCTATGTTTGCATTCTTTGATATTAGCAACCCATATTTGTCAAATTGGAAAAGAGCCTTGGTTAGTCAACATGTGTAAAAATTTCTGTTTTCTCACCCCGGTTTTCAGTTTCTCCTTATTTCTCCCATGTAGTTAAATGTCCTTTCTCATAACCATACATTCAACAAGCTGAAAAAAAATAAATTTGCTGAAAACACAAATTCTGGAAATTTTACAGAATGCTGGAAATTGCAGAAATAAAAATCAACAGTAATAAACAACC
>APFE030393750.1:21386-64752 GCA_000404065.3 Pinus taeda
GGACCTGACATCCTCATAGATGTACCTCCTAATCCTCCTGATCCCTGCCCACTGGATCCCTGCGACTGACTCAACTGCTGTTGAGGGTCTGGCTGATCCAGATACTCCAACTCCAGTGATCTCTTAAAGGCCCTGTCCTCCTCGAACTTCACATCCCGTATGACAACAACTCTCCTCTGTGCAGGAATGTAAATCCGAAAGGCCTTTGAGGTCTCACTGTAGCCCACAAAGATACCCTTCTCTGCGGTGGGCTCTAGTTTGGTCCTCTTCTCCTTGGGTATATAGGGGTATGTAATGCATCCAAAGATATGAAGATGAAGATGACCAATTTCAGGCTTCTTCCCAGAGAAAGCCTCCTCCGGAGTCATGTGCCCCAAGGCACGATGCGGACTCCTGTTCTGCAAGTAAACAGCTGTGTTGCAGGCCTCTGCCCACAAAAACAATGGCAACCCCTGATCATGTAACATGGCTTTGGCAGCCCCTATGATGGATCTTTTCTTCCTCTCCACAACCCCGTTCTGCTGGGGGTTGTAAGGAACAGTGAACTCCCTCCTGATGCTTGCCTCCGCACAATAGTCAACAAACTCTCCAAGGGTGTACTCTCCTCCATTGTCCGACCTCAGGGACTTGATCTTCCGACCTGTCTGTGTCTCCACAAGAGCTCTGAACTCCTGAACCGCTTGAAGACCTCACTCTTGGTCTTCAAGAAATAAATCCAGGTCCTCCTGGAGTGATCATCAATGAATAAAACATAGTACTCATATCCACTCAAAGAAACATGAGACATCCGACCGCTCACATCAGAATGTATCAAATCAAGTATCCCAGTCGCTCTGCTGTCACTACTGGGAAAAGGGGATTTTGCAAACTTGCCCATAGCACATCCTCTACAAGTATCAAAGTGATCAGTACTGAAATCTGGCATACCTGTAGTGATCTCCCGCAAGGTCCTCAAGGCTCCATGATACATATGTCCCATCCTGCGGTGCCAAATCTCACATTGCTCAGAACTGCTAGCTCTGCTGTCGGTACTACTACTCAATGCCAAAAGGGGCTGGAATGCAAACCTGTACACCTTTGCATGGCGTACACCTATCACTCTAGCTGACTCAGCTGGAGCGCCCCTGGGATACATCAACACCTGTCCTCCCTGAACAGTACCTCATATCCTCTGTCCTCCAAAGCTGAGACAGATATGAGGTTCTTCCTCATCCCTGGCACATAAAGAACATCTGTCACTTTCAAGGGAGGTTTGGACTCCCTCTGAAATGTCAGTGTCCCCACCCCGACTGCTCTAACAACTCTCTCATCACCGAGTACTACCTCTACATCAGTGTCACTCTCTGAAAGCTCTGAGTACTCACAGACTCTTGTCATATGAAGTGAAGCCCCACTGTCTACATACCAGATACCTGTAGATGCTCTGCTAATCGAGGGAAAAGCTTGCTCCCTCTGAATGTGTATGGCAGGTGATCCTCCACTAGAGGACTCACACATAGTGAATGCAAACTCCCGGTCAGAACGACCTGCAAAGTCCTCAATCTCTGCTGATGCTGCCAAACTCTGGTCCTTCCCCTTCTTCTTCTTCTTCTCCGGACACACAACTGCATAGTGTCCGATCTTTTGACAATCCCAACACTTCACCTTGGAATTGTCCTTCTGTGTGTTTACCTGTTTACCTTTACCTTTGCCTTTTCCCCCACCACTGATTGTGGAAGCCTGCTTCTTCCCTTTGCCTTTCTTGGCTCCTGCCACCAGTGCTACATCCTCATCCTGCTCAACTGGCTTGGCTGCCCCAAGCTGACCTTTCCTAATCTCTGTCTGAATGCAATCATCCCAAAACCTCTCCCATGTGGGAAGAGTCTCACGTGCACAAACCCCATCAGCAAAGTTCATCCATGAACGGGGGAGACCATTTACCGCAATCCGCACCAACTCAGTGGGTGGAATGGCCTCTCCAACCGCTGCCAACTCATCTCTCACATTAGTAATCTTAGTGAGATATCCAGCTGCACTATCATTGCCCATCTTAATGTTTTTCAGTTTCTCCTTCAGAACCATTTTCCAGCTCTCATTGGTACTCTGGTAGAGATTAGACAATGTTGTCCACATCTCATGGCCATTGCTCTTTCCTCTCACATGAGGAATGCAATGGTCTTTGATTCCGTCTAGAATCAGCCTCTTACCCTTGTTGTTCTTTCTATTATAAGCAGCTAACTGAGTAGCATCAGTAGGCACAACAACAGGGGTCTGAGTGGTATGCACCATGATATCCCAGACTTCTACCTCCTCAAAGATACTCTGCATTCTCTCCTTCCAAACGCTGTAATTTGTATGCCCATCCAACCTATCCTCCACCCTCAATCCCAATGACATCCTGTTGTCCTAAAACTGAAAATAACACTGCTGTAGTAAAGATAAAACTTGTTGTTTATGAAAAATCAGCTTGCTAAAATTTTCTGAGTGAAAAATCAGCAGTTGTAATTTTTCTCTTTTGCTGTCCCAAACTGCCCTTCAGCACTCAAGCTCTGATACCATGTTAAAATTTCTGTTTTCCCACCCCGGTTTCCAGTTTCTCCTTATTTCTCCCATGTAGTTAAATGCCCTTTCCCATAACGATACATTCAACAAGCTGAAAAAATAAATTTGCTGAAAACACAAATTCTGGAAATTTTACAGAATGCTGGAAATTGCAGAAAAATCAACAGTAATAAACAGCCATTAAAACACATTAAAACACTGATATTTTTTGTCAATGTGACCCTGGAAAAACCCCATACAACTCTTGGGGAAAACTAGTTTGAGAGCTCTTCTTTATTTCTGAAAAAAACCTTTTTATAGCAAGAAAATATTCAGCAAAAATCAGCAGGCAAAATTTTACAACTTATCTCAGCCTTGCTGAAAAACTGCCCTGCTGAAACTTCGTTGTTGTTACTCCGCTGCTGAAACTCCGCTGCTGATACTCCGCAGCTCACTATCCAGAAATCTCCCTTGCTCTCTTGCTCTCCTTCTCTCAATCTGCTCATGAAAGAATTGAATTGAATGTGATCTTTTCCTCCTTTTCCTCCCTTAATATAACTCCAAGTGACTTTTGGGTGATCTCTAAATCCAATGGCTGAAATAGATTTAGATCAATGGCTGAGATTAAATGCAAATTTAGATCTCACTTTCTATTTTTTAATTCACCCACTTTAATAAAGACCCACTTAGTCATTTATTTCCAAAGTCGCTTTTCCTTTCTAATTTTTCACTGACTTTATAAAAGTCACTTTAAAATTAGACTTAGTAACTTTATCACTTAAAGTCACTTTAAATTAGATTTTAACTTTATAAAAATTATAAAGTCACTTTAGGAGAAAAATTAAAATCTTTTGGACACTTTTCCCTAGGCCAAAGATCAAAGCCTAAGGGAACCACCTGTCCTCCGGTACCAAATTTCAACAACATGCAATTGCTTGCATTATAAAGAAAGCAACAAGAGATAAGTGAATAAACCCTACCTTCAAAACCACGTCCATGCTACTTACTAGCTTCTTGAACTTGAAATATCGCCATATGCATATGAGGATCAAACTATTCATTTAGTAAATCAAAGCTTTCAACTCAATGATCAATGCCAATGAACTGAACGAAAATGTCCACACCAAGAGGACATAGGTAGTTGGGATGTCAATTTCCTTAATATTTTAAAATACAAAATTTAATATATGTTGCACAGGTTTGCTTCCAAATTGTGATGCCAACCCTTGTAAGAGACATACCAATTCAGATAGACTCGAACAAGTATAAATATAAGGTTGGACTCCTCCAGTCATTCTCCAACTTGGTTAAGCACAAAGATAAAACTCAAATCTGAGGTGGGGAGTAAAGGAGGACAAAGTCTAGTGTTGGGCTTGGTTTTTGGAAAAAAATTTCTAAGTTTTGAGTTTGGGCTATATCTCTGTTATTGTATAAATACTTGATTTATCTTTGGCTTCTATTGCAAATACAAAACCAAATTCATTTACCTTCTAAGTAGCTCATACCTATGCCAAAAATGTTTCAGACCTATGCCTAAGTGCAAATCGAGCATGTGATTGTAATTTTTGGACCTATGGAAGACTTGTGATTCTTGGACAAGTGGTAAATCTATGCACAACATCCCTAGACCCGTGGCTATATAATACTTGGATCTGTGGCATATGAGAGTTTCAAATTTGTGCTAGACTTGTGAGGAGTTTTTGGGAGCTCAAACTAGTGGAAAAGACTTTGGATTTGGGAAGAGAAGGAACCTCAAACTTGTGAAAAAAAATTCTTGGATGTGTGGCACAATTCCTCAAATCTTTTGGACAAGAAGGAGTCTTGAACCTATGATATATCTCAAATAAAATATGGAAGAATAGTTGTTCAATAGGCGAGAAAAATAATTTGTAGACTTGATGAAGTACTATTGAATATCATTTGTTGAATCTTGGAGAACCCCTTGAAGAGTACTTGAAGACTTGTTTGTAAAAGACATACTATGCCCCTTTGAGAACTTGTGTGGAAGCACCATCAAACACAATCTTAGAGACACATACTAAGCTTGTTGAAGTTGACCTTGATAAACTAGTGTTTAAAGTATTTTGAAGACTTTTGCTAAAGAAGATCTTGGAGTTATTTTCAAGACTTCTACAAGAAGATATTGGAAGTACTTAATCAACACTAAAACCATTTTGAAGAATTGAAGAAAAAGGTTGAGGCCCTTGAGGATTGGAGTCCTCACACAATGTTGGACCCTTGTGGACAACCAGGTCAGGGGTTGAATTATTGATAGGATTGGAGTGCTCAAGTAGACCAAGTTTGAGCTTGGTGTAGTACTGGTTGGAGCTTGGTTTGAAATTGAAGATTGGAGTCTTGATATAGGGTTGGGACCCTAAAGTGTTATTGTACTTGAATTTTTATAAAACAGAATTGGAGTCCTCATCATTCTTATTAATAAAATTATTATTTTGTTATACATCTTGTGTTTTTGCTTTACTAAGTGTTCTCAAATGGTATAAAATAAATGTTGTAAAAGAAATATTGATTCACCCCACCCCCTCCCGTTATTTCCAAGACAAAGTGTCCACTTTTTATAGTAGCACCTTCTTGTCTTCAATAATATCTCTCACAAAGTGATATTGAACATCAATATTCCTTGTCTTCAAATGATAAGTTGGGTTATTTTCCACAAATATTGCACTTTGACTATCAGAATCTATATTTAAAGCTTGTTATACCAACCCAATGCTTGAACATAGTCTTTGTAACCATATTGCTTCCTTTCTTGCATGAGTGACTACCATGTATTCAACTTCTGTAGTTGAGAGAGCCGTTGCAGATTGTATTTTTATCATACAACTAATTTCTCCTACAAATAGGTAAAACACATACCCACTTAGTAGATCTTCTGCAATTGAGATCTCCAACCCAGTTTGCATCAACAAAGTCATGCATGTCAAACACTTTGTTCAATATTGGTATTCCTTAGTAGCATAATCCATATCTAGTAGTGCCATGCAAATACCTAAAAACTCTCTTCATTGTTTTATTGTACTTCTTCTCTGGTTTTGACATATACTTGCTCAATAATCTCTTTGCATGTGCAATTTTTGGTCTAGTATAAACCATTTCATATATCAAGCTTCCAACTGCACTAGCATATGGAACACATGACATGTCTATTACCGCTCAAACTAACAGGGGTCCTAAATGGGGATCCTTGAAGGGTTACTATGAGGCTAAGGGAAACAATGGAGTGATAGCACACTGTCACCTCAGCTAAGGCTCCCTACTCTTTACGAATATTCACTGATGGGAGGATACCCGTTATGACAAGGATCATGAAATGGATGGACCGATAATAGGGCGAGGGGTGATTCTGAGAGCCTATTCATAAGAGAGGCTCAAATATGTGGCTTTCTTGTCTTGAAAGACAAGATGGAAGGCTCTCAAGGAAGGGCTTGGGGAGGATTTCAAGGGTTAGGTTTTGAGTATGTGTCTTATAAAGGAGATCTGAAGCATAAAAATTGATACTGAAGCAAGAAAACTGATAGCTTGGAGACTTGAATGTAAAAATATACTGAGGTATTTAATAATAATAATTTATTAATATATAAAAATGTATAAGTGATATTTGTTTACAATGAGGACCCGCCTATATATACCTAAGCAAGTATCATTTCATGACTAGGCATGTATTTTAGACATGCCTTTTCACTTAACTTAATGACTATTTAACATAAATAATATTTGATTATTTAATATTTACATTAATTTTATTTATGTCACTTGTTATGAATTATATTCATAACATAGCCCCTTCCTTAGGAAGTTTTGTCCTCAAATCTTTAACGCTGTGGATTTTCTTCATTTAGTGTCTGTCATCTTGATGTCTATAATCTGGACATCCTCTCATCATGTAGCTTATCAATAATATTCCCTTGGATTTTTATTTTTTTAAATAACTTTAATATACTTCTTTTTAATAATAATATATATATATATATATATATATAATTTTTAATTAAAATAATCAATTTATATAAATTAATTAAATTATATTGTCGTAACATAACGTACCAATCAGCAATTATTCATGGTGGTCTAGTCAACACCGCCACGAGAGGATTCACACTACGGAGGGTTCACTAGTCGTTCGAGTTAATCATCTCTGAGGGATTGAACTGTTGACGCCATAATCCTTTTAAAAGGCGTGATACATCATTGGGCAATGAGCACTGTAACGTATGACACATGAACTGGGGTGCAACGCTTGACGACGGGGGTGCAGCAACCCCTCTTAATCAGTGTGTGCTTGTGCGGTTCCTCATCGGTTGGACAATGAGGCATGAAAAATAAGGTGGGGCTCTCCACTGTCCGTTTCCCATATTCATTAACAGACAGAAAAGTGTAGTTCAAGGCATTGATAGCTTTTTGATGCACAGGAGGCACCAATGGATCATACACCACGATATCCCTCTTCATTTCGGCCCTTACTTTGTCTAAGATCTGCATGTACCGCTTTCTCATTTCCTGTCTTGCATTTTGTCGAACCCGACCAATCTCGTCTGAAATCTGAATGTAGCACTTCCTAATTGCCAGTGTTGCATTGTCCCAAACCCCATCAATCTTGCTTGAAATCTCACTGTAGCGCTTCCATATTGCCAATGTGGTATTGTCTCGAACCCGATCAATCTTGGTGGAAATTGGACTGTAGCGCTTCTTGATTTCCAGCCTTGCATTGTTTAACAGCCGATAAATATCGTCCTCGTATCTATCGTAAGGTTTGGGCATTGTGAAAGCAACTTCTTCAATAGCATTCTCCAAGTGTGAAAAATACCATTGGATATTGTAAAGAGTATCCAACGTATCCCACTCAGTGCCAACGGGAAATGCAGCTTGCCACAAATCATCCATATTTCTCCTATGAGGGATAATCTCAGGTGGCGTAGCAACAAACTAGACTTTTTTCAGGACCGTGAGCTGAGAAGCAAGGCGCGGGTTGTGACTAATTTTATCCCCGTATTTTTTATTCACATCAAGATCATCTTTATCTAAATCTTCATCTTGATTTGCATAAGCTTCATCGGGATCATAATCTAAATCATTTTCCTTGGATAGGGCTTTTTATTGGCACTCTATAGGTCTTCTTGGGTTCCTTTTGGTTTTCTACAGAAAGCCTTGACTTGTTTGATACAGGATTCATAGGAATCCGCTCAGATAAACTTTCTACATCCTTAGTGGGCATTTCCATCAATGGGGCCTTAGCATGCCCTTTTCTAGACTTCATTCCTTCCTTTTTGTCACTTTCATCATAAGCCATCTTCATCGAAACTTCATCATTAACTTCGATTTTCATATCATTTTCTTGTTCCACATTTTTCTCTTCACCATCTTCCTTATTATTGATTTCCTTTGACATTGTTTAACTTCTGCAATTGATTTTTCTAATCCATGAAATGCTTCTTGAATACTAAACTGCTCGACGCAATCAGGACATGAACATAATGACACATTGTGTGGCGAACAACATTCAAAGGCTCACATTATTATATTGTGCACCATGGCTCTGATACCACTGAAGCATAAAAACTGATACTGAAGCAAGAAAACTAATAGCTTGGAGACTTGAATGTAAAAAGACACAAAGGTATTTAATAATAATAATTTATTAATATATAAAAATGTATAAGTGATATTTGTTTACAATGAGGACCCGCCTGTATATACCTAAGCAGGTGTCCTTTCGTGACTTGGCATGTCATTTAGACATGCATTTTCACTTAACTTAATGACTATTTAACATAACTAATGTGTGATTATTTAATATTTACATTAATTTTATTTATGTCACTTGTTATGAATTATATTCATAACAAGATCCCTAAGCCCTAGACTTTGTGATTTTTTTTTTTTATCTATTGTAGTAAATGGAAATTATTCTTCTAACTGTAAATTTAATTATGCAGTTTATTTGCTAGGAAAAACAATGAATAAAATCACAACTAAAATTTTTACCATAAAAATACAACGAAAAATAAATACTGGAAAATGAGAAATTATAGCACACACACAAGAATTTTGACACAACTATTTTTAGATAATTGTCCCCAGAAAAACCCAATGTGGGAAAACCAGTGCAACATATGAGGGATTTATTATTATTCTTCAATAACAATTATGAGTACAATAATTTAGATGCCCAACTAACAATCTAGTATGAGGAAAATATTGGAAAAATTATTGTGAGAATTTTCTCTCACCCCACAACTAATTTTTGCCTCTGAAATTACCTCCCTAGCCTCTGCGATGAGCTTCATGTGTCACCCTCTTCACAGTTCTTACACAGATCCTGTGGGGATTTTAGCCTTCCTTCCTTTGCCTCTTCATGGAACTGGAAAAATTCCTCTCGGAATGTTGCTACCATCCTCTTCCACCTTCTACTCACCCTCTGGCTCTATCTTCTTTGCTAAATTACTACCACTGAGAAAATCAAACTGTCTGGGCAACCGAGTATCTGCACTGGTGTATCCTCCATCACTGCATCGATCTCCTCTTATAATCCGTTATTGGAGCACCAATGACCAAGATTAAAACTCAACCAATGGCTAGGATCATCTTTGGCTCGATTTATATGAGTTTCTAGATGATCCTCACCTTATCTCAATTAAAATTGATTAATTAACCATATTCCCTAAGTTTAGACTTAGGAAATATTAAAAAAAATGGTTTATAGTCTAATTGAGGCACTTCTAGGTGAAATTTCCATAAATGATTTCTGGGTTTTGGAGATATAATGTATTCTAGCCTCTCCACCAAATGTTGTGGTTAGAACACATCTGATGCTACAAAAAATAACACTCCCTCTTAGCGAGGAATGTGTTCTATTGCATCACACGCACACCCTGCCAAAACACCCTGTTTCTGCATCATCTCCTGTCACGCTGCTGATGTATGGCCATACTTCCCAACAACCACTACACAACTCTGATATTCGTTGCATTTGTGTTGTTGCTGACACTGCCATACTACTTCCAACATTGCATCTCCACTATAACTCCCTCTCATTTGTTGTTGCTGCAATTGAGAATCATCTAAGGTAATCTGCCTCTGCTATTGAAATGGGTTCTCCACCATACCCATTTTTTCTCTGAAATAGACGAACCTAGCTCTTCCTAGAACTCTCGTGAGTATATCTGCTACCTGCACTTCTGTGGGAACATACTGTAATTGGATTGCTCCATGTTGTACACAATCTCTGATGAAATGACATGAACATCTATGTGTTTTGACCTATAATGAAACATTGGATTCTCAAAGATCTTTACGAAACTATGATTATCACAATAGACACTAGTCGCCTCCATCTTCTACCTAAATAATATCACTAGCAACTTCTGAATCCATATAGCTTTGCATGCAGTTGTGCTTGCTTCCATATACTCTGCTTCTATAGAGCTCAGTGCTACTGACTTTTGCTTCATGCTACGCCAAGAAACCATCCCTGATCCAACATTGAACCAGTACCCAAAGGTACTTTTCCTTTCCACTGAATTTCCTGCCCAATCTGCATTTTTGAATCCACATAATCTAACATCACATCCTCGGGTATATCTCAACAAATACTCAATTGTGCCAGACACATAACTGATAATGTGCCTTGCTACTGCCTAGTGTACTCTCTTTGGCTCTACCATGAATTGACTAAGGGTATTGACTAAAAAGCAAATATCTGACCTAGTATTGACTAGAAACATGGGAGACCCAATAGGTTGTCTATACAAGGTGGGGTCAACATCTGTGTCATTTGATGCATCTATTTACTTCTAGTTGGTGCTCATGGGCATAGACATGCATCTACAATCATTCATTTTGAACCTCTTCAAAATATCTGTAGCATATCTTCCTTGCCCAAGGAAGATCTCCCCATCCTTCTTCCACACTTAAAATCCTAGGAAATAGTGCATCAACCCCAAATCCTTCATGTCAAACTCTGCTTCCATATTCCTCTTGCAATCCTTTATGAGCCTTGATGATATTTTCAAAACGAGATCATCCACATACAACACTAGGATGAGTGGCTCACCCTCTATCATCAAATAGTAAAGGTTGAGATCTACGTCACTCTTAACAAACCCCATTTGCTGCAAGTAGCTGCCAGTCCTACCATACCATGCCCTCGGAGCCTGCTTGAGTCTATATAGAGCTTTCTTCAGTCTGCACACATGAGTCTTGAAGCCCTCTAGTTGTTATATGTACACTTTTTCCTCTATCACCCCTTTTAAGAAGGTTGTTTTGACATCCATCTGGTGAATTTTCTATCCCATCTGAGTTGCTAGGGATATAAATGACCGAGAAAAGTGTATCTGACAACGGGGTGAAGGTCTCCTCATAATCTATCCCTTCTTTATGTGCATACCCCTTTGCCACAAACCTAGCCTTGTATTTTTCCACATTGTTGTTTGCAACATATTTGATCTTGTAGATCCATCTAGAACCTACAACTGATTTGTATTTCGGCCTTGACACAATCTCCCTAACATCATTTGTCATGATAGAGCTATACTCTTCTAACATGGAATCTACCCATACTTGACGCTGTGTAACTTCTTGAAACCTGGAAGATTTTGCAACTTGAGCCACCATTTCTTGGTACATGTGAGATTGTCTACATTGTCTTTTTTTGGTCCTAGGAGTTCCAATAAACTCCTCTGCATCTCTCAATGTCTTGCGAACCTATCTATTGGCTCAACCACTTGTCATGGGAGGTTCAACCATCTCCTCCTCATATTGCCTCTACTGCTCCATCTATTGAGAACTCCCTGGATTTCTTGCACCTGAGTAAATATTGGCACTGGTCATAGTACTCGATCCTTGTGATTATCCTCCTTATCCCACTGGCTGCCCCTGTTGCTGAACTAAAGGAGCTTCTACTGATTGATTCTGATTACCTACAAGCATCTCACGAGATCTCCTTAAATCTTGGTCCTCCATGAACTTCACATCTCTCCTTACTACAATCTTCCTATTGCCAGGAATGTAGATCATATATGATTTTGAGGTTTCATTGTACCCAACGAAGAACTCCTTCTTTGTAGTTTGATCCAGTTTGGTACGTTTCTCATCTAGCATGTGGCAATAAGCAACACTGCCAAAAATTTTGAAGTGACTAACTTCTAGCTTCTTCCCTATGATGACTCCTTCTGGTGTTTTCTTCCCCAATGCTCTATGAGGAATTGTGTTATCAATATATAGTGTCATGTTACATGCCTCTACCCATAGAAATATGGGTAAATCCTAGTCATATAACATAGTCTTTGCAGCTCCAATAATGGTTCTATTGTTTTGCTTCGCTACATCATTCTCCTGTGGGTTATATGGAGTTTTCCATTCTGTTTTGAGGCCTTCCTTCACACATAAATTTGTGAAGTATTTATCATTATATTCTCCACCATTATCTGAGTGAAACACATTAATCTTCTTCCTTCTTGCATTATCCATGAGAGCTTTAAACTCTTTGAAATGATAAAAGACCTCATCTTTGGTCTTCAAGAAGTAGATCTAGTTTTTCCTGGAATGCCTATCAATGAAGGTGACTAAAAATTTGACATTACTACGAGCTCTAGTGGACATCGGTCAACAGATATCTAAATGTATGAGTCCTAATAAACTTTGCTGTCACTTCTTGAAAATGTTTCCTTAGCATACTTCCCAAGTATGCATCCTATACATACATCATCGTGTTCAGTGCCAAGTTCTGGAACCCCTGTTACTGTTTCTATGAGCATATTGAGTGCTCCATGGTGTAGATGTCCCATTATCCTATGCATAACTCATTTAGCTCCTTCCCATTTCTACTGTCACTGCCTATTAGTTCCATTGGAGAGTCAATTTGTAACTGATGTAATCTGTTACTTCAAACTCCAATATGTCTTACATTTTTCCAGCTTGGGTGTTTGACCTACACTTTCTTCCCTACGAAGTAAATATCATACCCTTTATCTTGTAGTTGGGATACTAAAATCAGGTTCATACCCAATCTTAGCACATGGAATACTTTGTAGCGTTGGTGCTTTCTCTTGACTCCCTCTAAAAATATATGGTACCTCTCCCAACTGGAGTACATTTCATCATGCTTCCCATAGTAATCTAGAAGTCTATCTGCTCCTTGTAGCTAGAAAAATATTCTCTAACCCCTATCATGTGAGTTGATGCTCCACTATCTATATACTAGACACTATATGGATTCGATCTTGATAAGGAAGAAAATTCATCCAACCTAGAAGACAAATCTGAAGTCTCCTAAATGTCACTTTTTTCCATGGTTATACTGAAGAATTTATAGTGTTTTATTCCTCTTTCACCCTACATTGGTTTTGCACTAGCAATCTGCTGCAAAAGATTCTACGTCGCACTAGAGATTTGCCTAATGAAATAACCGAGCTCCTCCCTCTACCTTTGGAATCACTCGAACTCGAAGAATATATTTTTTCTTCCTTTTTCTCAGAAAAATCGAACTTCCTCAAGCAACTCGACCTCCTGGAAAAAAGACTGCACTGCCCTTGGGGATTTTGGCCTGCTGCCCTTACAGAGCAACAAAATTCCTTTCCTTTGTTTCTTAGCTCTCCATATGATCAATTGTGCTCTGATACCATGTGAAATTTTTATCTATTGTAGTAACTAGAAATTATTCTTCTAACTATAAATTTAAGTATGCAATTTATTTGCTATGACAAACAACGAATAAAATCGCAACTGCAATTTTCACCATAAAAATACAACGGAAAATAAAATATTGGAAACTGAGAAATTCTAGCACACACACAAGAATTTTGACACATTTATTTTTGGACAATTCTCCCTGGAAAAACCCAATGTGGGAAAACCAATGCAACAGATGAGGGTTTTATTATTATTCTTCAACAACAATTTTGAGTACAATAATTTAGATGCCCAACTAGAAATCTAATCTGAGGAAAATACTGGAAAAAAATATTGTGAGAATTTTCTCTCACCCCATAGCTAATTTCTTCCTTCGAAATTACCTCGCTAGCCTTTGCACTAAGCCTCCCCATCACCCTCTCTGCAGTGCTTATGCAGATCCTATGGATATTTCGGCCTTCCTTCCTTTGCCTCTTCCTGGAAATGGAAAATTCCTCTCGGATTGCTACTATCCTCCTCTTCCACTTGCCACTCACCCTTTGGCTCTATCTTTTCTATTGAATTACTACCATTAAGAAAATCGAATTGCCTAGGAAACTGAGTATGTGCATCGGTGTATCCTCCATCACCACATCGATCTCATCTTATAATCCACTATTGGAGCACTGATGACCAAGATTAAAACTTAATTGATGGCTAGGATCATTTCTGGATTGATCTGTGTGAGTTTCTAGATGATTCACACCTTATCTCAATTAACACTGATTAATTAACCATAATCCCTAAGTTTATACTTAGGAAACATTTAAAAAACGGTTAATAGTCTAATTGAGACACTTCTAGGAGGAATTTCTAGAAAATATTTCTGGGTTTTTGAGATCTCATGTATTCTAGCCTCTCCACCAAATATCTTGGTTACAACACATCCGTTGCTACAAAAGCTAACCGATTTTTTGTGGAAACTTAGGTTCAAGGTGATCTTTGAAGAATTAACCTTGATAGTGCATGGGACCACATGAGACCAAGTGGACCTAAGGCTGGGTTAAGGGGATAGGATTTAGAAACCAATGATATGCTTGACCTAATTAGGGAGGGGAAGGGATCAAGGAATGAATTTTCAATGAAAGACAATGTAAGGATCCCACTAAGGTTTCTAGCCTAAGGGAAACAAGGGCAACAATTGGTCTTCGAGCTAGGGTTCGCGATATCTAAATATCCCATTATCATAAGCGCATGAAATTTGGAGGGTTTCGTGAGGAACACCAACGTAGATGTGGACCAAAATTAAAGTATTTGGATGGCTAGATTGTGAGGTAATTGATTCCCTATGTGTCCTAGAGGACTAGACCTAGAGAAGAGGAGAGGGGAGAACAAAAATAGGTTTAAGGTGATCACCTTATGGTGGACTAATGCCTAATCCTTTTGGGAGATTTGGAGGCAAGAGTAATTATGACTATGGACATTGAATTTTCTATGTCAAGGAGGCCTCAAAGACAACTTCACAAATCATTAGGGCAACACCAAAAGCAGATTCAAGGACTTTATACTTAGTTTTTCAAGATTGACGGCTTATCAAGATGAATTTAAATGAAAAATCATCTCTAGTAACATTCATTCATAATACATGGCCCATACATGAAGCATCACTATCTAGAAACCAAATTTCCACAACTTCACATAAATGGATGCAGTAAATTAGCCCCAGTATAGTGAAATCCCAGCAACAATGTATGTGACAAGAATAGAAAAGAAAATAGCATTAAATTGTACTTACATGTATTAAGAGTATATCCAACCATCAAGAATTTTCCAATCAAAAAGCTCCAAGACAAGAGAAAATAATCCAAACATCAAAATTCATTCCATGCTCCAAAATTTATCCTCGAAGGATAACAAAATTCTCAAGAGATATACAAGTCCAATCAAAGTGATGATGATAAAATTAATCCTTATAACTTCTAATTATGCACTTCTAATGAGTTCGATTTAGCTACTTGGGCCTACATTATCTCCTAAAATAAAATAATGTGCAAAACAACTAACGTTTGGTGACAAGCACACCAAAGTAGCTCATAAACAAAAGAATAAGCCTCTAAAGAGGTCGAATGACCAATAATACATGTTGTTGAGCCTTCCAAGAAGCCTGATGAAGTCCATAAGTGCCACAATGATGAATAGGTCTCCCAAAAGTAGCGGACAAGGGGTTGGCCCCTTGTTCTACAAATAATAAACCTATGGTGCTCCTAATGGGTGCAGGGGCACACAAGTAACTTCATGGGTCTCCAAATAGATCGAAGGTTCCTGTATAACATCTGGAAGGGATCAGATGGTGGTGTAAGTGAAGCCACATCAACATACAAGTCCTGGGTCATCTACCAAGTGCATGATACAATTTTAGGGTCATCTGGGCATGGTGAAGCAGGTGCATCTTCCTCGTCCAATATGTGAATATAGAGAAATCTCTGAACATCTCTAGGGGTCTGTGGAATGTTGTCTACTTCTGTGGAGGCCCATGGCTCTCTACACACACCCTAAATGTGCTGATGTAGCCCTATGGAGGGTTAGGACTCTGTATAGGGAGACCACCTAAAATGGAGACCATTTTTAATCTCGCATAAGATCCAATGCGTCCCTCATCCTTCCAGTAAAACAAGTCATTAAATAAATCGAGTTAAAGAGCTTACAAACCGGGCACTTCATAATGACATTCCCTTACATAGTGGGCTTTGGCATGTGCTAACGTCTCCAAGCTCCAAGGGCGGTTAACCAAGTGTCATATTAGGTGGTTTCTACTTTTAAAGGGGATGATATGTCCAAGGTACATCCTTCAAATGGTGGTTGCATGTGATAAAGTGATGGCGTATAGTAGGGGATGGAGGGGGAAATCCTAGGTCACATGCCAAGGTGCAAGGGTAGCTAATAATGGGTAAGCCCACACTTGCGTATATGATGTATAGGAGGGAGAAATCGCGGCGCATGAGTTTCCCCAACCTTGATTTTTCCACCCTTATTCATATGCCTTTTTCCTTTTATGATTTTTCTTTGGTTAGCTACTCGGGGCTCAAGGAGTAAGAGCATGATATGTAAAGTATAGAAATGGATACCCCCTTTGAGGTGGGGTGGTTCATTGCCCACCAGGGGTTGGGACAATCATGGGTTCCTGAATGAGAAGAGAGGCTCATCTAGGGCCTATAGGAACTAGGGTGATGGCCATGAGAATGGGGTAGAACTCATGCATTGGCTTTTTCCCACATGCTAAATATGTTGTCTTGACCATATTTTGCATTTTGTGGTACATTTTCCCATTGAATGTGGCCAATTATGCTTTCACTTTTCTTTTCAGCTGTATCAACCTTCAAGGAATTCTTCCAGGCCTGACCCAAGGTGTGGGAAAGAGGAAGGGGAAGGCTAACCCTATGTGGACCCAAGTGGGAGGAATGATGAATGGGGTTATAATGAGAAGAAGGGGAGTGATACATGTGGATGAGGGAGCAGGACCAGGCAACCAAAATCAGGGTTTCCCATGAAGTACCATCCCCAAGGCCCAAAGGTCAGTAAAAGAGATCCCACAGGACTAGGGTTTAAGGTTAACATCAAAAAGAGTTATAAGGGACAAGAGGATAGACCTAGCCCACTCTTTTCACTAAATCACCCCATTAATCCATGCCCAAAAGTTTCCATGATAAGTGTTGTCGCACTGAATGTCTAGGCACTTCGACAGTGACTTAAATTGAGGGTTGTCACCCTAATCTCCAATCTCTCCATTTAAGTTGTCTCTCTACAACAGACTAGGGGGAGTAGACCCTACTCAAATGAAATGATGGACCAGCTAGGAGCCAACAAATCTAGGAGATATAGTTAAGCGACCGAATACTTGTTTATATCTAGCAAGAATTAAATGATTCGATTTAGACAATTGATACCAATGCCATGTGGAGTCAACTATATTGCTAAGAAATTTAGGACCAAGTATATGATGGATGACTGTTGCTAAGGAAAACGTTATTATGATGAAAAGATATGCAATATGCGATTAACAAAGGGATGAGTGAGTATTTATTAACTTTATGACAAAATTACTTAATGAAATAAAGAGACAATCTTATATAAAACAAAGTGCCAAATATCTCAAGTGCCAATAATATACACAAGATAACCAAGTTAACCACAAGATATATGATCTTAAAGAAAGATCACTAATATGCCAAAATTTTATAATAACCACAAGTCAATAATGATATTAATGTCAAGAAAGAGAACTAGAGAATTTATCCAATTTATGCTTCAACGAAAATTCTTCAATAAGATATTCAACGCTCCCTTTAGACAATTATGATTCTTCCAAGATAATGCCAATGACAATTAGATTCAAACCATTGAATTATCTTTAAATTACTCAATCTTATGTTAATCTAGGTTGTCATTGATGTCAATATGGCAGTGTTTGTGATGGCGAATTCTTTGACATGATTTCCCATTTATGCCCATTGATCATATTGCTCATAGTGATGAAAGTTTGATATATGATGATATGATGAGATGGAGGAGCCAAGTGGATCGAATATACATATACAGACAAAATAGAAGAAGTAGACCCAAGAAGGAAAGCCATTGAAAGTCAAGAACAAGAGCAATCAAATAAGAGCTATCGAAAGAGTTCTTTGGAAGAGTTATCTGAGGTCACAGGAAGATAAGCCATAGGAGCCACAACTATCGGAAGAGTGAATAGAAGACACGGGAGAAAGAACCCAAGAATAAAACCATGTAATAACACCGCATTAGAGAATTTATATCGGAGGAACTTTATTGGTGGTTCCATTATATTAAGTTATGTAACTGCCGAAAACCTCTGATGTACGATATAAGGTGCGGACCTGACGTGATTATATAAAAATTAATATAACACCGCATCTGCCCCATCACAAGTCCTTTTAAAAGTTGTTGTCATGTTGGAGTTCCTATTGCGATATAATATATGGACTTGATAGGACTATCGAAATAGGTTTATTGTATTATCGCGTCTACAGCGTCAGAAGTTATGTACCACAAGTCTTAAAGGATGTTACATTAAAACACTGATTGCTATATTATTGTGGACCCGACTGCACCACTATAATATGACTCAATGTAATGTCACGTCCACGTATCATAACTTTCATATCACAAGTCTTAATGGGATGTCACAGTAAAACATCGATCGCGATAGTATTACGGACCACCGATTGTGATAGAGTGGTGGACCTCGAACTGCCGACTGCAATTGAGGTTGTGGAATCGACGGATTTATTAAAGCTACTTGATACTGTATCACATCTTCTCCATCAAAAGTAGGGGTATCAAGATGTTATATCGTGAAGCCATAAGGTTGTGATTGCGGGATTTTCACGAGTTGCTATTGTGGGAGTTCAGAAAAATTGTGATTGTGATTAATAATGTGGCATGTGGGACCTCCATGTGGGCCTTAGATGAATATTAAAAAGGGCCTCTCTAATATATTGTGTAATAAGAGCCCTTTGAAAGTTGCGATTGCGATTAGCAGTGATGTGGCATGTGGGGACCACCAAACTTCTATTATAATATGGTTATAGCCTCTCCTTTATGGTTTCTCCATAAATAAATGAGTCGGCCTCCCTCCAATAAACATGTCTCTTAGTCATTGGTGAAACTCATATAAATATGAGTTAAAACATTTCACTAAATGCATCGATCTCGGGCATTGAATACAGAAAGGAAGTAACAGTTCACAACTCATGAACTCAAAGAAGCCGAAGGATGAGCTAAAAAGAATAAACAAAGGAAAGGAAGTCAAAGGTCGATCAGAAGAGAAATACACAGGAGAATTAATAGTTGAAGAACAAAGAAAGACGAGACTGACTATGCATAGGGTCATTCATACAGTTCGGACCTATGATGAATTAATCTATGGAAGAGGTACAGACCGCAACCTGAAGAACAATTTTGTGAAGATCTGTATGATCTCGAACCAACGAAGTAAGATTTCATCAGTCATCGTTTAAAGGGAGCAGTAGACAACACCAACGTTGAAGTATTTGTGAGTTTGTTCCTTGGAAGTAAGATGCAACGACAGTCACTCCTGAACCAGTTACCACAACAATAAGAATAGAGGGTTGAAAAACAGAGAATTGTTTTTGTGCAAAATTGAGGCTTAGTGCAGCTTATCAAAGATATCTTGTTGAAAAGCATCAACAGATCTTGGAGACATTATTGGAGATCATGACGGATATTTGAAATCATCATGAGGTAACTATGCAGACTCTATTTGGGAAATATGAATAATTGTGAAGACTCCTTCATATGAAGATAGGTTGTCAATGATGTAGCAGTGAAGTTGTATATTGACAGAACATAGTGAAGAAGATTTTGAGATCAATGTAATAAAATCAAACATTTTTTGACAAAGCAAAACTACAAGGTCGAAGCCCTTGGGGTTGGTGCCTCATAATTGAAAGGATTGGTGTCCTTAGAATTGATGCTCTTAAATCCAAGGTTGGTGCCTTGACAAGATAGGGTCAGAGCCCTTGGGGTTGGTGCCTCAGAATTGGAAGGATTGGTGTCCTTGGAGTTGGTGCTCCTAAATCCAAGTTTGATGCCTTGACAAGACAGGGTTGGTGCCCTAGAGGTTGGAGCCTCACAAAAGACCAAGTTGGCGCTTGGCAACGGGTTGGAGCCCTATATATATTGTACCTGATTTATTGTAAAGATTATATTAATAAAATCATTTATTCCTATTGTTCATTTTGTGTTCTAAATATAATTGATTTAGCTGGTAAAAGTAACGATGGAAAAGAAATATTGATTCACCCCCCTCTCAGTATTTCCAACAATTGGTTTCAGAGCCATTACCTTCACTCAAAGCCTAACAACTTGAAGGTTGATAAATTAGAACACAAATGGAAAAGCCAAGGAAGAAAGTCTGCAATCCTCCTAAAGATGTGTCTCCCTCAACCACCGAAGTTGAAATCAATCAATTTGTGAAGGCTCTGTTGTTCAATGGAAAATTTGATATTTGGGAAGCTAGAATGAGGAATTTCTTAAAGACTTAAGGTATTGAAGTATGGAAATCGGTGATTACTGATAGCATTACGAATGGAGAATCCAAGGAGTAAAATGAAAAAGCAATGAAGGAAATCTTGAATGGGCTACCTGATTCTATGAAGGCCAATTTTGAGAATTGTTCATCAGCAAAAGGCATATGGGATAAACTTCATGATCTTCACTCAAAAGGAGCATTGGCCATGATCACTAATCAAGAATATGATGGAAAGCAAGAAGGAAATCCATAACCCATCATGGAAGCTGAAAATAAGAATGATGACATCAAGGCTAAACTTATGGCTTCCATGGAAGAAATTATCAGTTTGAAAAAGGAAAAGGAAGAACTTAAGAGAAAGCACTAGCTAGTGACCAAGACCAAACAAGGAAGGAAGTTGACCTTGTCAAGCTTCAAGTGCAAGAAAGAGATGAAGAGCTTGCCAAGCTTAAGGAGTAATTTCCATCAAAACAAAATAACGCATCAGGAAGAAGTCATATCAATGACAAATCAATTGGATAAGGCAAAGAAACAAGAAGATACATTGTCAAGCCACCTTGACCGAAGGCATAAAATCTTGAACAAAATTGAAGCAGAGATTGGTCAATACAAGGAAGAGGTCTCCTCTCTTAAATCTCAACTAGAAGAAGCAAGAAAGCTAGGACAAGGAGCAAAGAAGACAATGGAAGCATTGTTAAATATAAACGGACAGGTTGATGAAGCAAAAAAGGGAAGAAACACAATGATATGTCAACTAAAAGAAAAGGATGAAGAGATATTCAAACTAAAATACGACCTCAACCTTCTCAAGGCCGAAACATGTAAAGCTACAAGAATCAAGGAAGAAATGGAGAGAAGTCTAGCAAAAGAAAATGAAGAAATATTGAAAATGAATTCAGATATCATCTCCCTTAAAATAGAAGAAAATGAAGCAACTTGTATCAAGGAAGAGATTGAGAAACAACCTGCTAAGAAGAATAATGATTGTGGAAGATTGGAAGAAGAGATTGTCTCCCTCAAGAAAAAGGTAGAAGGGATGGACAAATTTTTGAAGAACTCCCAAGCCTTGGATGACATTCTCAACCATCAAAGATCCCCATTTGATAAATCAGGTCTTGGCTATGAAGGAGAATCCTCAAGAAATAATGATAATGCTTCAAACAACAAGGATGTGAGAAAGCCATAAATAAATATTGATGCTCCTAGTTCCAGCAAGGACAAAGATAAGAGTCAAGGCAACAATTAAGGAAGTCTCGTTCCAAGGAGAAATGTAGATGGTGTCAAGGATGCAAGAAGCAATGAATATCATCAAAGGAACTCAAGACAGAAAGACTTCAGAAGTACATCAAGGAAATATCCATGTCCCAGGTACCAAAGTTTATTTCTTGGTTATTCTTATGCTTGTACAAACTTTGGAGACATGGAAAAATATTGTAGGGCATATCACAGATAAATATTATGGTCCCCGACAATCTCCGAGAAGCAATTTTTCTAGAAATCATGAATTCTTATTCATGAAAAACATAGAACGCTTCAAGTGTCATAACATTGGTCATATGGCACATGATTGTAACTTGAATTGGGATCCTACACAAGCTAGAACCATGCCAGAGAAGACAGTTACATAAGTATGGAGAAGAAAGCAAATACAATATTGATTTAATGAAGATACCCTTGATATTTTGAGTGTTTGATGATGGGATTCTTCCAAAAGGAGACCATGCATACAGTTAGGGGGAGCTTATGATGATTAGGAATTCTTGCAGAATTTATTCATGAATGGATCCTTATGAAATCCTTGATGAGTTGTATTAATAATCATTCTTTGATAAGATCATTTCTCAGGACCACTCCATTGAAAAACATGATCTCCTAACTATCCAATGGTCTGTTGTTGAAGATGTTTTCCACTTGATCACTAAGAAGAAATTGGAGCAATAGAGAAGGCCATCTAATACTAATAAGGCAAATAACTATGTTGTTGTTATTACAGAAGTTAAATGTATCGACTCAGGGGTTTGATGTAAGAACAGGTAAATTATGGACACAAATAGTGGCAAACTTCAAACAAGCAAATACATCTAGGAATGGATATTGAAGCAAGAGTAGTTGGAAGCATCTAATAGAACTAAATCATTACAAAAAGATTCCAATCAGTAAAAAGAATTTAAAAGATAGTCACAGACTAGATATCAAAATCTGCTAGTGGAGATAACTTACAGAGATTTTTTTCAAGAACACAAGAAAAATTATGGCTCATCAAAAGGACTATAGAAAGAAGAATGTTGCACAATTGAATATAGATCAGTAACTTTAGGAGAAGCACTGAGATACAAAGGAACTCGGATATGAAGAAAGATAGCAATAAAGACAATTTCAATTGCATCTTCTCCTGATTTGGACTATAAAGACCTCTTAATTCTGATTTTGAAGACAACATAGTTCTGATTGTAGAAGCATAAAAACTTGGACTTGAACATTTTGTGTATGGCTATTTGGAGTCTATTTGAAAGCATTGAAATGGAGCATCTTTAAGCATTGTTGAAGCCATGATAAAATAGTTTTTGAGACATGAAGAAGGGATAATGTGCTAGTTAATGATGAGGCAACAATCCTTCTATCTTGAGTAAAAATAAGAGCACCACGACAGAGGAAGTAACATACCCATGAATATTTACTATTCATAAAGAACAAAAGCATTTTGACAGGGGGAGCAATGCGATAGGGGGAATCCCTGAGCACCCCGTTTTCCATTAATGTCAAAGGGGGAGAGAACGCTGAAAGGGAAAGAATATTTCCATCAATGACAAAGGGGGATATTGTTAATCTAGGTTTTCATTGATGTCAATATGGCAGTGTTTGTGATGGAAAATTCTTTGATACATGATTTCCTATTGATCATAATGCTCATAGTGATGAAATTTTGATATATGATTATA
The DNA here is from genome assembly GCA_000404065.3 of Pinus taeda. Taxonomy (NCBI): domain Eukaryota; kingdom Viridiplantae; phylum Streptophyta; class Pinopsida; order Pinales; family Pinaceae; genus Pinus; species Pinus taeda. Next base: position 44,541 of record APFE030393750.1, read on the forward strand.
TGATGAGATGGAGAAGCCAAGCAGATTGCATATATATATATAATATATATATATATATATTATATATATTAATATATATATATATATATATTATATATATATATATATATATATATATAATAGAAGCAATATATCCAAGAAGGAAAGCGTTTGAAACTCAAGAACAAGATCAGTCAAAGAAGAGCTATGGAAAGAGTTCTCCGGAAGAGTGAAGAGAAGTCACAAGAGCAAGAACGCAAGAATAAAACCATGTAATAACACTGCATCAAAGAATTTATATCAGAGGAACTTTATTGGCGGTTCCATTATATTAAGTTGTAACATTGCCCAAAACCTCTGGTGTGTGATATAAGGTGCGACTTGATTTGATTATATAACAATTAATATAACACCACATCTGCCACATCGAAAGTCCTTTTAAAATATTCCATGTTGGAGTTTTGATTGCGATATAATATGTGGACCCGATAGGACTATCGAAACATGTTTATTGTATTATCGCATCCACAACGTCAGAAGTTATGTACCGCAAGTCTTAAAGGATGACACATTAAAACACTGATTGTGATATTACTGCAGACCCAACTGCACCACTATAATATGACTCAATGTAATATCACATCTGTGTATCAGAACTTTCATATCACAAGTCTTAACGGGATGTCACAGTAAAACACCGATTGCGATAGTATTACAGACCGCCAATTGCGATAAAGTGGTGGACCCCAAACCCCTGATTATGATAGAGGTTGTGACCCGATAGGTTTATTAACAACTGCTTGATACTGTATCGCATTCGCTCCATCAGAAGTAGGGGTATCGGGATGTTATATCGTGAAGCCATAAGGTTGCGATTGCATGATTTTCACGAGTTCTGAATGTGGGAGTTCGGAAAAATTGCGATTGTGATTAATAACGTGGAATGTGGGACTGATTAAAAAGGGCCTCTTTGATATATTGTGTAATAAGAGACCTTTGAAAGTTTCGATTGCGATTAGCGGTGATGTGGCATGTGGGGACCACCAGACTTCTATTATAATATGGTTATAGCCTCTCCTTTGTGGTTTCTTCATAAATAAACAAGTAGGCCTCCCTCCAATAAACATGTCTCTTAGTCATTGGTGAAACTCATATAAATACGAGTTAAAACGTTTCACTAAAGGCATCGATCTCAGGCATTGAATATAGAAAGGAAGTAACAGTTCACAACTCGTGAACTCAAAGAAGCTGAAGGACGAGCTAAAAATAATAAACAAAGGAAAGGAAGCCGAAGGTCGATCAGAAGAGAAATACACAGGAGAATTAATAGTTGAAGAACAAAGAAAGACGAGACTGACTGCGCATAGGGTCATTCATACAGTTCGGACCTATGATGATTAATCTATGGAAGAGGTACAAACCACAACCTGAAGAAAAATTTTGTGAAGATCTGTATGATCTCGAACCAACGAAGTAAGATTTCATTAGTCATCGTTTGAAGGGAGCAGTAGAAAACACCACCATTGAAGTATTTGTGAGTTTGTTCCTTGGAAGTAAGATACCACGCCAGTCACTCTTGAAGCAGTTACCACGACAATAAGAACTGAGGGTTGAAAAACATAGAATTGTTTTTGTGCAAACATTGAGGCTTAGCACAACTTATCAAAGATATATTGTCGAAAAGCATCAATAGATCTTGGAGAAATTATTGGAGATCATGATGGCTATTTGAAATCATCATGAGGTAACTCTACAGACTCCGTTTGGGAAATATGAAGAATTATGAAGACTCCTTCATATGAAGACAGGTTGACATTGATGTAGCAGTGAAGTTGTAGATTGACAGAACACAGTGAAGAAGATTTTGAGATTAGTGTAATGCAATCAAAACATTTCTTGAAAAAGAAAAACTTTAGGATCGGAGCCCTTAAGATTAATGCCTCAAAATTGGAAGGATTGGTGTCCTTGGAGTTGATGCTCCTAAATCCAAGGTTTGTTCCTTGAGAATATAGGTTTAGATCCCTTGGGGTTGGTGCCCTAGAGGTTGGAGCCTCACAAAAGACCAAGTTGGTGCTTGACAACAGGTTGGAGCCCTATATATATTGTACCTGATTTATTGTAAAGATTATATTAATAAAAGCATTTATTCCTATTGTTCATTTTGTGTTCTAAATATAATTGACTTAATTGGTAAAGTAACAATTGAAAAGAAATGTTGATTCACCCCCCTCTCAGTATTTCCAACATCTTATGCAAATGAAATAAATCTCACCTTCAATGCTACTTAGCTCAAAGAGAATTATATTTCAATGCAATTACCATTCACAAGTTAAGGCACGAGAAATACTTTAAAAAGATAAATATTGACTATTCCCAACTTAAATGTTCTTTAAGGCAATAAACTTATATATGTGATTTTGAAGTAGGAAATCAAAAGACAACAGACACATAGACTCGAAGTCGAAAATCCAAAAAACCACTAAAATTTGCTGATGTAATCTATGCAAACAACTTCCCTTACAAATGAAGCAAAAAAACTTATTTTCAAAGATCATATCTATGACAACAATTATGTTTTTAGAGACAATAAGAGCACCAAAAAAGAAAAAAGATTTATGAAAGAAAATAAATGTTTTTTGCAAACAAATATACCAATCCAATGAAAACTTGTGACAATCACCTTCACAATGATGTTAGAGCATTTAATTTTCAGAAATTGTTTTTTTGGAAGTAGTAAGAAAAAATTTAGGACAAAAAGAAACAAAAGTTATGACAACAACGATATGACAATGAAAACAGTAAGCTATCAATGCTATCTTTATGCCAAACATTTACTGAAAATTTTCCAAACTTTCCTACCTGAATTATAAAAAAAATTCAGCCTGTTATGATGTGATTTCCATAATTATATCAAATATGATATACTTATTACAGTCAACAATTAAAATATGAAATAGGCTTAATGATGGATTCCCAACTCAAGGAATTAATTCCTTAATGTATTAGACAACTTAGGAACTGATTTTAGGCTAACCCACATGAAATTTGTCCACTGTTATATTTCAGACTTTAGAAATAGAATGATTCGAAGATAACAGTCACCCAAAAATGTAGATCTAGGTCAAATTTTTGATACCCATCAAACATAAGTGACTTATTAATGTATTTAGCAATTTTATTTTAGTTAATTTCAAACCACTTAGATGTGTTTTTCACCACTATTTGAAAGGTATATGACTGTTGTAGCAAATAATGAGGAAAAAGAGGGTTTATAGATCAAACCCTTAGGTCCTAGGCCTTGGAGATCGCCTGCCCAGGTTGCCAAAAAAAATTTAATACATGAAACACAAATTTGTACCAATTTTTTTTGCAAAAAACCACCAATGATCAACTTAAGAAAATTTAAATATCGAGATCAGAAATGGAGCAAGTGAAATCTAGGGCTAATGAGGGCTAGCACTAGGACCAATAGGGCTAGCGTTGCTCTAGGAAAAGGCAGATCTAGGTTTAGGAGCCCCAAAACTTGAAACCATTGTTCTAAAAATATTATTTTGCTTCAGATCTTCAGATTTGTTGCAAAATCTTCAATGGTTATCCTTGTAAAGATTTTGGAAACTAGATCTTGCCCACTAGGGCCTAGATCTTTCTTAAAAGGAAAAAATTTCCTCAAGTAATCTAAGATCTAAAGCCTTTAATGAAATATATTATCGTTTATTCCTTGCAAACAAAAGTTTGAGTTAGATCTTGCCCTCCAGGGTCTAGATCTAGCTTAGATCTAAAGATCTCCTTGGCTGATTCCTCATATCTATTCCTGCAAACAATCTTTGAGCCTAGATCCTGCCCTCCAGGGTCTAGATCTGGTTCAGATCTGAAGATTTCCCTGGTTTATTTCTCAGATCTATTCCTGCACAAGTGAAAAGAGAAAAACCCAATACCCAATATGTACAAAAATAGAGAAAATCTCAAAAAACCCAAAGTGTTAAATTTCAAAATTATGTTACAAAATTTCTGATCTACACAAGTAAATAACATATCTATACAAATAATTTATAGATCTATTAGACCTGAGGAGTATGAGTCCAACTTTGCCCCTAGATTTAAGGCTCTTTCTAGCCAGATCTAACTATTTAGCACAGTTTTTTGAAGATAAATAATTTTTAAAATTTTAGGTACTAGCCCTGAAAATCCATGCAAAATATATTTCGTTAGATAGTCTCGGAGTTTTAATTCGGAAGGCTCTCCAGATCTTAAGTTTCAGGAGTCGGCAGGTCCAACCGAGGACTTCCCCAAAAGCCCAAAATCTCTAAAGAAAGATGGTTTATGCACACTTAAAACATAAGCCATCAAATTAATAGAGGTATAAAATAACAATTAAATCTTCAAAGATTGGAGATGCCTGCCAATCGAATAAAAATCTTAATGCTATCTTAAAAACAAACAATTTAAGTAAGATACATGTGCAATAAATTGATTTTCAAGAACTATTACCCAACAACTTATAAATAAGTTCGGTAAAAAATTAAATACACGTTACCATAAGATACCAAAGAGGAACACTACAATCAAGTAAAACCCCAAATACTTTGTGTTGTATTATTCCATAAAAGTTTACAAGAGCTTCAAGACCTAGTACATGATTAAAAGATCAGATGATTTCAAATGACAAATGACCTCTAATTTATAGATTAATTCTCCAACGGCTAGTTGGTTTGATCCCCATCAAAGTAATATTGACCATTAAAAAAAAATTAATTATCTTTTAATCTCCTCCGTCAAAATTATTTTATTTTTTGAGGAAATTCAAAATTTTCATTTATTTGAATTTTAATCAACTCAAAATTAATTATTTTGAGTTGATTTCCTCAAAAAGTTGATTAATTTGGAGAATTAATTTTTCCTAAGATACAAAATTAATTAAATTTCTGGCTTAGGATTTTAATTTATTTTTGTCAGAAAATTTAATTAATTGACACATGATGGGATTAATAATTTTTCCAACCCTCTAATATTTAACCATTATGTCTAATTATGAGGGCTCATGCACTAAATATTTTTTACATGAAGATTTTACATTTTAATACATGAAGGGGGAAAACCTGTTCATTATAGATCCTCAACATTTACCCATTTCTACGACACAAAAAATATAATCTAGTAGACCAAGTGACTTGTAATAAAATAATTTAGTCAATTAGCTAGAATTATTTCCAAGTCACTTCTACAAAGACTTGATCTAAAACATTAGGACTCGCCTAAGATCTTGACGACAAAATCCAACTTAGCTTTGGGGTGAGGGTGGAGGGAAAAACTCTGCTGATCATTTGTGTCTAGAGACGCAGATGAATCAGTGAGACAAAAAATTCCTAGAATGGAAATCGTCAATAAAACAATAAGTTTTCCTAGGTTCTTACATACAGACGTGGTCATACTAGGATTATTTACATTATACATATGCAAAATGGGTTGATATCTTTACAAAACTGTTGACTGGTGATGAAATATGAAAGGATCGAACATGATAGATCCCGTTTGCGGAAAAAGGGGTGTATTGCTATGAGGTCATTGACATAGAGTGGTCAACAATAACTAAACTACAATACTCAATTACCAACTGGAAAGGCATACCTTTAGGTTTGGGAAGCTCACCTTCAAACATACGATCATGACAGATGGGTGAGGTACCACATGGCTAGATCAGGTGGCAGAGAAATGTCATAATGAACTAGATGGTGGATGCAAGGGGCTGCTAGCTAATGGATGAGGGCCGTCATGGAGAATTTTTTTCTCATAGGGATATTACCCACAAAATGGTGGGTAACAATGTCTACTTGCTCTTCTTGTGTCTTGTGACAATGATATGTAGATAACTTTATGCCTACATGAATAAGCATCTTTACTAGTTTACATTCTTTCATATTAAACTTGTGCAATATTGTCTCTACATATTTCTTTGACTTAACCAAAGTTTCATATTTTCCTAATCTCTCTTAGTTTTCATGCCTAAGTTGAAATTTGCAGCATCAAAATCCTTCAAGTCAAATTTAGAGGATAGTTGAGTTTTCACATCCTTGATGGTTTCCCTGTCATTCTCAATCATCAATATATCATCCACATACAAGACCAAATAAATAACATGATCACCAACTAATTCAAAATGTGCAGTGATATTCTTTGCTTTTTGTGAAGCCAAGTCCCTATATACAAGTATAATTCTTTTATATCACATCCTTCATAATCACTTTAACCCATATAGGAACTTTTATAGGCTCCATCTTTATTTCTTTTCACAACAAATCCTTCTAGTTGCTTCATGTAGATTTATTCTTCCAAGTACCCATCCATTAATGTTTTATTCACATCCATATGTTCTAAATCAAAATCAAAACCATCAGCAATAGATAAAAGAAATATAATAGAATTTAACTTGGAATTAAAAGAATATATATCACTAAATTCAATTCCCTCTACATATGAATAACCCTTTGCTACTAACCGACCTTGGTATTTATCCACTATGCCTTCTGCATTCAACCTCTTTTTTAACACCCATTTGTTGCCAATGGGATTTATTCTTGCCAACAACTCCACTAGATCCCAAGCCTCATTCTTGTCTAAGGCTACCATTTCTTCAACCATGGCCTTGTTAAAGAGTTTTCCATCCTCTAAATCCACTCCCTCCCTAACAATTCTAGGATCATCATCAATAATAAACAAAGAAACATTTTAACTAGAAATCAAGTGGAGTTACCTTTGTTAAAATTGGCAACTAGGGCCAAACTCCATATGGGTCACCTCATTTGTTGGAGCTAATATTTTTCTTGGATTCCTCTCTCCGAGATGTATAGGATTGATCTAACGATCATCTGATTCTGACAGGTATTCACGGAGTTATGAATTTATTTGTATTCTTGACAATTCATCAAGGTCGACCAACAAGAAAAACAATCATTTTCACCCCTAGCTTATCCTCAATGTTGCATATAAAATAACAAGACCTTGTGGCATTATTTCACTCATCTCATCTCACATCCTTCTCTCTCCTTACTTGATTGGGTATGCATAAAGGAGCAACATCTCTTACACGTGTGGAAGGATGAAGTGTTTTTTGATTAATGTTGCGTTGACCGAGTTTGACTAGGGCTGCAGGAAGATATTTTGACTAGCGTTGACCAATGTGGACTCCTCTTTGACTGATTATTAGGTGTATATGCTTCTCCTTGGCAGGATGCAAATTTTGGCACGCAAATCGAGGTGATATGACCTCAGGTTTCACCAACGTTGACTGTAAAAATGTTGACCACAAATTTGTCCAACGTTGACTAAATTTTGACTGAAATTTCAGACTATTTTGGGTTGACTCTTCTTTTTGTTGGAGGTGGAGTTGATTGGGATATTGACCAAGTTTATTAGAGGTCAAATCTGACCTATTTGACCAACTTTGACTTTGTTGGTTAGGGTTTTTATACCGTTGTCATAAAATTACAGAATTGTATATTTGTACTATTTCTCTCTGCTAAATTATTGAAGAATCTAAGAATAATTGATCAAGGGTTTCCTCGCATTGGGGTTTGTCCCTGGATGGTGCCACATCTTGTGTCCTCTTGTCTTGGCTTGTCTTCTATTATTTATGTTTATGTTCTATCTGCATTTTGCTATCATGCTAATGTGATTGCTAATCTGGAAATTGATATTGGGCTAATAAAAAAATTTGAATTAAATTGCTCTTAAGCATAGAACATACCAAAATTAGCATGGTACCAGAGTTGAGGTGAAGAAAAAGCCCAAGCAAGAGTGAAAGAGCAATCACAGAAGACAGTTGGAAAGGGGAAACGGCTTAATGGGTTCCTCATCCCACTTCTCGGCCGAAGGCAAGCTTTGTGAGAAGTCTGACTATCATGGATGGAAGATGTCTCTTGATCTGACATTGGAAGAACAAGAAGTGTTGGACTATGAGAAGTGTAAAATCCCAGAGACTCCATCAAAGGCACCGACCGCTACAAAGAACCAGTACACTAAGGGTGAAATCAAAGCAAAGAAGATTATCAGAGATTCCATTGACAAGTGTCTGGTGGCCTACATCTTCGATTTGAACACCTCCAAGGAGATATACGCCAGATTGGTGAGCATGTTTAAGGTTAGTGATGCAAATAAAACTTTGTTCCTCAAAAATAAGTTGAAGGGTATAAAGAAGGTCAAGGACGAGGATATTCAATCCTACTTCTTAAGGATCATTGAGATCAAGAATGATCTTCTATCGATTGGAGAAGTCATTCCTGAAAGGGAACTAACTATCACTACCCTTAGAGGGCTCCCTTCTGAGTGGTATATATTTAGAACCACTCTTCTCAATAATGATCAAATTTTGGGTTTTGAAGAATTAATGTCGAGATGCATTCAAGAAGAGACAAGAATGGTGGAGCAAGAAGTTCCTTCAAATAGAGGCAACCCCACTAATTTCTTCGCTCATGCTAAAAGGAGAAATAATTCTAGGTTTAAAGTACATTTCAAACGCAAGCCCAGATCTAAGGGTGGAAGGAAGGGAAGATGCTTTGTTTGCAATAAATTTGGCCACTATGCGAGGTAGTGTCCAAATAGAAAGGACACATCACATGATGATGATCACAATCACTCCAAGGGAAACTTCAACAACAATAATAAAAGGAATGGCAGGTTCAATGGCAAAAGAAAGAGGAATGCGGGAAATCATGGAAATAGTCAACCCTCCAAGAAAGCAAGGAACTCCAGGTATGAAGAATCAAATGTTGTTAATAATAAGCAAGATGAGTATTATCTTATATCACCTGTCTCCACTACCTCTCCTCCAGACTCATTGGGAAATTGGCTTATTGATAGTGGTGCCTCAAGGCACTTCACTAGTTACAAGGAAGCTCTCTATGATTTGACAGATAAGGAGACAAACTTGGAGGTTATTTTTGGAGACAATACCACCTATCCCATAAAGGGTGTAGGGAATGTTACTCTTCAATTGAATCAAAGTAACACGATTCATTTACAAGAAGTTTTATATGTACCTGATACCAAGAAGTACCTGGTGTCCATTTTGGCAATGGAAGACAAAGGCTACAAGGCGGCATTCATCAATGGAAAGGTACGTGTTTGGAAAAATAATTTTAAATATGCTTTTACTCTTGGATTCTGGGTTGACACATTGTATCAATTTGGAGGAAGTCCATTAGGGGCCATGTCTTGTGACACATCTCTACAATCTGAACTATGGCACAAGAGGTTTGCCCACCTTCATTATAAGGCTCTACCCAATGTAAGACAAATGGTGATAGGGATGCTTGACTTAAAGTAAAGCATGAAGGTGTATGTCTGGGATGTGTCAAAGGAAAGCTTAAAATGGGAATATTCCCCTCAAGTAATAGCAAGACCTCCTATATTTTGCAGTTGGTCCACTCCGACATATCTGGTATGATGCTCGTAAACTCTTTGGGAGGATATCTATATTATCTCAATTTTACAAATGATTATTCTCGCATGACTTCAATTTACCTCTTGAGAAAGAACGATGAAGTGTTCACTTGGTTTTTCACTTCAAAGCCATGATCGAAAATCAATCCGAGAAGAGAATCAAGATATTGAGGACTGATAATGGGACCGAGTATGAATCCAATGAATTCCATGACTTTTGAAAAGAAGTTCGCATTAAGACGGAGACAACTACACCATACACTCCTAAGAAGAATGGTGTGGCTAAAAGGAAGAATCATATGATTGTGGAAGTTGTTCGTGCCATGCTCCATGATCAAAGGTTTTCGAAGTTTCTATGGGCTGAAGCTGCGAATACTACCAAGACTCAGTAGAAATGTTCATTGGTAAGATATCTCCCATTTTAGAATTTTTGGAAGTCCCGTAAACTTTCATGTGCCGAAAGACAAGAGAAGAAAATTGGGTGCATCTAGAAAGAAATGAATCTTTGTGGGCTATAGCGAAAATTATAAGGGCTATAGAATTTATGTGGCTAGTCAAAGGGAAGTTGATATAAGTCATGATGCCACCTTTGACGAAGATATGGCTCTCAACAAGGTTGACAATATTTATATTCCAAGGAAGGATAAAGAAGATGACACTAGAAAGCCAGATGAAACGATGTTAGATGTTGAAGAACCTATGGATCCTATTGATCATGCTCCTCAAGAGCCCTCCTCCTCTAGGAAGAGGCCCTCATGGCTTAGGGGGACTCTCAAAGATTCTGAGAGACATATTTCATCCAAAGGGACTTTTCGTGAAAGCAGGAAGCTGACCAGGTATCAAGGATACTTGACCATTATGAGCACCATCATTCAAAATGAGCCTACATCATTCGAAGAAGCCATGAAACATCAAGAATGGAAGGATGCCATGAATGAAGAATACGAGTCCATCATGGAGAATGATGTCTGGGATGTGGTCCCCAAACCCGAGGAAAAATTAGTTGTCACCTTGAAATGGCTTTACAAAATCAAGCATGGAGCTGATGGGAGTACTGAAAAGTACAAGGCTCGCTTTGTTGCTTGAGGCTTCTCTCAAAAGGAAGGTGTGGATTACGATGAGATATTTGCACCTATTTCCCGATATACCACCATCTGCTCGATTATAGCCCTTGCTGCTTCATAAGGGTGGAACCTACATCAGATGGATTTCAAGACCGCTTTATTGCATGGTTCGATTAAAGAGGAAGTCTATGTGGAACAACCCGAGGGGTTTTAGATTCATAATCGAGAATCTCATGTATGCAGGTTGAAGAAAGCTCTCTATGGGCTGAAGCAAGCACCCTGAGCTTGGTATGAGAGGATCAATAGCTATTTGATGAAGTTGGGATTCACTAGGAGTGAAGTTGATCCCAAACTTTACTTTAAGGTTGAAGATGATAAGCCTCTCATACTGGTTCTTTATGTGGATGACCTCTTTCTCACTGGTGCAAACCCTCTCATTCACAAATGTAAGAGGGAGTTGGTTTCCAAATTTGAGATGAAGGACCTAAGACTGATGCATTATTTCCTAGGGTTGGAGGTCTTGCAAAATCCAGGATAAATTTTCCTATCTCAAGAAAAATACATGGTGAAGATATTGGAAATATTTGGGATGGTGGACTGCAAGCCAGCGACTACCTTGATGGAGCTTAACTTCAAGAAGTTATGCGGTAATGCTGCTAGACCTAAATTGGGAAATGCTTCTGAGTATCTTCAACTCATAGGAGCACTGATGTTCTTGGTGAAATCCCATCCGGATATATGTTTTGCAGTCAACACGTTGAGCCAATATATGGTTGAGCCTCATCACTCACATTAGATTGGTGCCAAGAATCTTCTAAGATATCTTTGGGGCACAATTAGTCATGGACTGAGATACACTGCCAGAGATGTGAGGTTGCATGGTTATTCCGATGTTGATTGGGCAGGCAGTGTGGTGGATCACAAGAGCACTTATGGGTGTTGTTTCTCTTTGGGTTCTGCTTCAATATCCTGGATGAGAAGGAAGTAGAAGTCGATTTCTTTAAGCACCGTTGAGGCCAAATACATTGTTGCGAGAATGGTTGTTCTAAATCTAACCCAGAAAATATATGAGAATAGAAATAACCCAATAAATAACAAGATAGAAATAGAAATGCTTCTTTATTGATCAAACCCTTAAGGTAGGGTAACACCATACATTCACTCCTTAAGGAAGGAGAACACTCCACAAGCCATATGCATGTTCATACAATGTTCCTTGACATCCCTCAATGTGGAGTCTCTAGCCTCTATATAGGCCTCATACATGCAATACTATGGGTCATTACCATGGTTCCCTCAATACCATATATCTAATACCATGGGCTAATACTTGTGGTCCCTTACATGATACGGGTTAACCACCTTATTTATTACTATGGCCCATTCCATTATTACATTATTCCCTTGGGTACCTCCCTTTGTACCCCATATTATCCCCCCCTAGGTATACTACATTCCACCCCCCTTAACATGTTTCGTCCCCGAAACATGGGAAGAACACAAATAATAAGATCTACCCAAAAGAGTAGTCCACTGGTACCATGCACGTGCATCTAGCCATCCAAGAGAAAGGTGAACTCTCAATCTAGCTGGTGCCTCACTCGCTTGAGATGGAAGTTGACCCTGGTGGCTCTTTTTTGTTGATGTGTAGTAGGTGGATTGTCGCTTCTTTCTATCTATCATGTGGGGGTTATTGTCCTTGTGGCTAATTGGTTGCCATATTGTTGGTTGTTTTCTTGCGGGGTGATGTGGGTGATGATATGTTGAAGTTTTAACCCACGGTGTCTTTTTCTTTAATTCACCCCTTACTGGAGCCTGATTGTTATCTAGTGCATGTTGTGGTGCCTGTTGTGGTGTCGTATCTTCCAATATTACTTCAACCATTGAGCCCTCATCTGATGTATCAACACCTGTAACCTTTTCTGCTTCAGCCTCTGTTTGTGTTTGATTGTAAATCATCAAAGGCTCATCATCTGATGTGTAAGTTTCATTAGATCTTTGTGCTACTGCCTCTTTAGTATCTATTTGTGGCTTAATGGAAATACCCTGCAATGTAATTTTCTTCTTTTTATGCAAGAGCTTCAGGAATTTCTTTTGCACATTAATATTGATAGTACCCACGGATTCCATCCAAGAATATCCCAAAACAACATCCATATTATCCATATCTGAAGTATAAAAATCACCATGCAACACATACTTATCCATAGAAAGCTTCAAATCCTTATAAACTTGAACATCCTCATCATCAACCTGTGTGTTTTCAATGTGTTTGGCTGGAACTTGCAATTTTTTTGCCAAATTAACATTGATAAATTATGCTTGCAGCTAGGATTTATAGACACAATCATCTTCTCCTTCTGAATCAATCCATGAACCTGCAATAAGGAGACACCAGTAGAAAATAACCCCTAACGTGTCTCATTCTCCTTTTTTCTAGCACGAGACCATTTGTCTAAAAGGACTCTTTCAAATTTTGCATCTGAAAGTTTGGTTAACTGCTTGTTGTGAAATGAGAACCACCATTTGGCAACCTCATCTTTGAAACCAAGCCACAATGAAACCTTCCAAAGCATCCCATATGTGAAATTTTGTCTCTGTATGAATTCTTCAATAGTAGGGCTATCATCTTTCCCTGTAAAATTAAGAACCGCCATGAAGAGTGTTTTGGAAAAAGTTCACTTACTTGACAAAAATTTGAAATGGCCACAATTCCATCAGTATTGTTCAGAATCCCTATTATGACCTATTTTCGGAAATGGAACAACCATTCTGCATCTTCTCATGTTGTAGAAATCCCGATCTAGGCACTGGAATTGCAAATCCGTGCTGCAACTGTCCCGCCATAACAAAAAATCGCTGAAAAATAGCTGATTTTAAATCAGCGATATCTCCCTCATCCGGACTTCGATTCGATTGATTTTTTTTTTGAACTTGGGTATTTTTTCACAAAAAATCCAGATATGCAATTAGATTATGCATATTTTGCACCAGAACATACAGATCTGCGCTGCAAACTCGCCGCCTCGAAAAAAATGTCTGCAACCCAACTAATTTTTAAATCAGTAATATCTCCCTCATCCGGACTCCGATTCGGCCGATTTTTTTTTTGAAATCAAGTATTTTTTTCACAAACAATCCAGATCTGTAATTAGATTTTGAAAATTTTGCACCAAAATGTATAGATCTGATCTGCAAACTTGCCGACCAAAAAACAATTCCCGCAATATATATATATATATATATATATAATATATATATATATATATATATATATATATATAATATTATAATATAATATATATATTCTCCACTTTGCCCAAGAAAGAGCTCCGATACCACTTGTTATAAATCTAACCCAGAAAATATATGAGAAACCCAATAAATAACAATATAGAAATAGAAATGCTTCTTTATTGATATCAAACCCTTAAGGTAGGGAAACACCATACATTTACTCCTTAAGGATGGAGAACACTCCACAAGCCATATGCCTGTTCATACAATATTCCTTGACATCCCTCAATGTGGAGTCTCTAACCTCTATATAGGTCTTATACATACAATACCATGGGTCATTACCATGGTTCCCTCAATACCATCTATCTAATACCATGGGCTTATTACATTATTGCTAACTACTTGTGGTCCCTTATATGATATGGGTTAACCACCTTATTTATTACTATGAACCATTCCATTATTACATTATTCCCTTGGGTACCTCCCTTTGTACCCAATATTATCCCCCCTAGGTATACTTGTTATAGCTCTGATACCACTTGTTATAGCTTTGATACCACTTGTTATAGATCTAATACCACTTTTTATAGCTTCGATACTACTTGTTATAGCTCTGATACCACTTGTTATAAATCTAACCCTGAAAATATATGAGAATAGAAATAAGCCAATAAATCACAAGATAGAGATAGAAATGCTTCTTTATTGATCAAACCCTTAAGGTAGGGCAACACCATACATTCACTCCTTAAGGAAGGAGAACACTCCACAAGCCATATGTCTGTTCATACAATATTCCTTGACATCCCTCAATATGGAGTCTCTAGCCTCTATATAGGCCTCATCATACAATACCATGGGTCATTACCATGGTTCCCTCAATACCATCTATCTAATACCATGGGCTTATTACATTATTGCTAACTACTTGTGGTCTCTTACATGATATGGGTTAACTACCTTATTTATTACTATTTCCCATTCCATTATTATATTATTCCCTTGGGTACCTCCCTTTGTACCCCATATTATCCCCCCTAGGTATACTACAATGGCCTCCTTTGAAGCTATCTGGTTGAGGAAGCTATTCAGTGAGCTGTTTGGACATACGTTGTATACTACCGTGATCCTCTGCAACAGCCAGAGTGGTATTAATTTACCATAGAATCTCGTATTTCATTTTCGCTCCAAGCACATTGATATCAGGTACCACTTTATCCGGGATATGGTACAATGAGGAGCAATAAGGCTCCATCATATTGGGACTGATGAGCAGGTCACCGACATTCTAATGAAACCCCTGGGAAAGGTCAAATTCTTAACTTTTCGAGAACGATTAGAAGTCGTAGAGAGACCCTCTTATGAGGGTCCTGTATGATACGTACATTGAGATATGGGAGCTCTGGGGGGCTTGTGGTAATTCTAGGAGCAATGAGCAACCATAGGGAGAGTGGTTCAACCTTCCCCTAGTGGTTTGCTCTGTACAAGGCGAGTGGTTCAGCCTTCCCCTATGATACCTCATGGCGATATGTAGGCAAGATGAGTGGTTCATCCTTCTCCTGCTGAGACATCCCACCCATGCAGTCTGGGACTCATGGGAAGTACCTCTCATCTGGCCAATGAGTATGGAAATGAGGATATGGACTATAGTACTAGCAATGGACGCATTGTGTACTAATGTACTCCCTATGCTAGGATGATATTGATCTGGGATCAATTGGAACTGACTTCAGGTCAGTAAGAGTGGTATGAGACACTCTCTTTATTTGGAACTGATTTCGAATCAGTAAGTGTGGTATGACACACTCTCTTTATTGGAATTGACTTTGGGTCAGTAAGAGTGGTATGAGACACTCTCTTTTATCAGGGACTGACCTTGGGTCAGTAGAGAATGGTATGATACATTATAGATCACTTCTTCTTCTTCATAATTCAACAGAGCAACGCATTGATGGTAGAGATAGTACCGACAGATAGATGGATTAGAAAATGGAGTTCTCCCTAGTTGAGAGGGAGTGTTAAAATTGGAAACTAGGGTAAAACTCCATATGGGTCACCTCATTTATGGGAGATGATATTTTTCTTGGATTCCTCTCTCTGAGAGGTGTAGGATTGATCTAACGATCATCTGATTCTGACATGTATTCACGGAGATATAAATTTATTTGTATTCTTGACAATTTGTCAAGGTCGGCCAACAAGCAAAACAATCATTTTCACCCCCAGCTTATCCTCAATGTTGCATATAAAATAAGAAGACCTTGTGGCATTATTTCACTCATCGCATCTCACATCCTTCTCTCTTCTTACTTGATTGGGTATGCATAAAGGAGAAACATCTCTCACACGTGTGGATGGACGAAGTGTTTTCTGATTAGGGTTGTGTTGACCGAGTTTGACCAGGGATGTAGGAAGGTATTTTGACCAGCCTTGACCAGCGTGGACTCCTCTTTGACTGCAGATTAGGTTTGGCTACTTCTCCTTGGAAGGATGCAGATTTTGGCACATAAATCGAGGTGATATGACCTCAGGTTTGACTAGTGTTGACTATTAAAAGGTTGACCGCAGATCTGTCCAGCATTGACTAAATTTTGTCTGTAATTTCAGACTATTTTGGGTTGAATCTTCTTGTTGTTGGAGGCCGAGTTGATTGGGATATTGATCAAGCTGATTGGAAGTAAAATTTGACCTATTTGACCAGCTTTGACTTTGCTAGTTAGGGTTTAGTTGTTGCTGTCATAAAATTACAGAATTGTATATTTGTACGATCTCTCTCTCTCTGCTGAATTATTGAAGAATATAAGAAGAATTGATCAAGGGTTTCCCTGCATTGGGGTTTGTCCTTGGCTGGTGCCACATCTTGTGTCCTATTGTCTTGGCCTGTCTTCTATTGTTTATGTTTATGTTCTATCTGCATTTTACTATCATGCTGATGTGATTGCTAATCTGGAAATTGATATGGGGCTAATAAGAAAATTTGAAGTAAATTTCTCTTAAGCATAAAACATACCAAAACTAACAACCTTTCCTTCCCAAACTGATATCCTCAATACTAGAGTATGTGGCTCTTCGTATTCTGATTCCTATTCTTCTATATATTCTGGTTCATCATCTTTCATTTTTAAACTCTATCTTTTATGGTTATTTTTTCCTTGGTAGGACTCCCTATTTAAAAGCATCTTTGACTTCTATAAATACCACATCTTGACTACACAACCTTCTTAGTTTATGAGTTCCAAAGATTATAACCTTTCAAACCATATTTATTTCGAATAAATATACACTTTTCAACTTTCTTATCTAGCTTACTCTTATTCTCCTTTAGAACATGTACATAAGCATCATGACCAAATACTCAAAGATGTTTAAGAGAAGGTTTATGACTAGTCCATATCTCATGTGGTTTTTTTTCATCCAATGTTGATGAGGGTGATCTATTTAGCAACTAACATGTAGTGCTCACTCCCTCTACCTAGAATTCCTATCCTAATTGGACACCATTGAGCATGCTCCTAAATTTCCTCATTAATGTCCTATTTATCCTTTCTATGACTCCATTCTATTGAGGTGTATATGGGGTAGTATTCTACTTTGCTATATTTCTCTTCTTATAGAATTCTTTGAATTCATTCCCAAAGATACCTCCACCATTATCTGTCCTCAACACCTTAATTTTATTCTTTGTTTTATTTTCCACAAGAACCATAAACTCTTTTGACTTGTCAAAAACTTCAAATTTCTTCCTAAGGAAATTGTTATGCAACCAACTCACAAAATAGAAGAAAAGATAGATCAACGAATTCAAAATCATCCTCTTCGAGGGGGCAACCTCCTTTACATTACACAAATGAACAATTCTTGTGATGGCCCTCCCTGTAGAAAGGGTTTTGGCTAAAGGCTGCTTCCTGGTGACTGGCTAGAGGTTTCAAGTCCAACAAATACAACAACTTCGACAATAGTGGATCTGCCACAGATTGAGGCATATCTTTTGGAGATGGTCACGTCAGCGGCGGCAAAGTGGATCATTCATGCGAAGACTTAACTTCAAAATAATTCTAACCTTTTGTTACCGACCTGATTCCCTTGACTGGTCTTTTAGGTCTTCTTATCCAACAGGACACTTTCATCTTGCTTGATGATACAAATGACAAGACCTCCTTTCTATATATAGGAGTCTAAAGGGTCACAATATAATTAGAGTAGGGCACAAAAATAACAATAGTGGGCTTCTATGGGGCACAATAATAACAATATGGGGACAACATGGGCACAACAATAACAATAAGGGCCTATAATGACAATAATAATAAGCAAATACACTAGTACTATAGGGACCTAACATGCCCCTATCTTTCAAAAAAGTTTTGTCCTCAATGCTTGAGTAGTTATGGATGCTTCTGTATAAAATTCTTATCCTCCCATGTGGAATTTTCAGTGGGTAAGTTCTTCCACTTGATGAGATACTATGAAATTGATCGATTTTGTAGCTGTCAAGTTCTTGTCTCAGTGACTACTTCAGGTTCCAATATTATTTTTCGTTCCTCGTCAAGTTCTAGCAATATTGTTTGAACTGGGAGCTTATCACCTATAACCTTCTTTAAGCATGAAACATTGAAAGCTCGGTGCACTTGGGAAGATGAAGGAAGTTCCAATTTGTATGCCATAGTACAATTATTTTGCAATATCTTGTACAAATCTTAATACTTTGGTGATAATTTATTATCCTTCTTAGCTTGCTTGAGGGACATTTGTTTGTATGGTTGTAGTCGTAGAAATAACCAATCACCTACATCAAAACTTCTTTCACTACAATGTTGATCTTCATGTTGTTTCCTTATATTCTGCACCAAAGTCATGTTATCCTTTAAGAGTTGGAGAAATTTTTGTTGATGATCGATGTGATATTCCATTGCTTGAACCTTAGAATTTTATCTTAAATATGATGAGATGGACGGTGGATGATATCCATAAAGTACCATAAATGGGGTCATTTTTGCAGCAATATGGAAGGAAGTGTTATACCACTATTCAGCCAGAGGCAACCATTTTGACCCGTTGTGTATGTTTATCATATACAAAGCAACGAAGATATCCTTCCAAACATTTGTTCACTATCTCAGTTTGCCCATCAAATTGAGGATGATAAGATGAGCTATGAGCTAATTGAGTACCAAGACAAGAAAATAATTATGTCTAAAAATCTCCAGTGAAAATAGGATCTTTGTCGCTTACAATAATCTTTGGGTTTCCATGTAGCTTTTGAATTGTTTCCATAAATTCCAGAGAAACTATACTAGCTTTAAATGGATGAGACAATGCACAAAAGTGTGCATACTTGGTAATTCTATCAACTACCACCATGACGAAACTCTTTCCTTCGGACTTTGGTAAAATTGTGATAAAATCCATTGAAACCTCCTCCCAACATTGATTTGGAATGGATAAAGGTTGTAATAGACTTTGGGTCTTAATTATCTCAACTTTATTTTGTTGGCAAACCAAACATTCCGCCACAAACTTTTGAATATCAAATTTAAGGCCATCCCAAAAAAAATCCTTGTTTACCCTGTGGTAAGTTTTAAAAAATCTTGAATGCCTTCCTAAGGGACAGGTGTGCAATTCTAGATGAATCTTCTCTTTGAGTTAGGAATTATTACAGAGGTATAAGCAACCTTTGTACCATAACGAATCATTTTTCCAACTAAATGTATCAGATATACTGGGATCTTGCTGCAAATTTTGAATGAGTTCCCACACTTCTTCTTCATTCTTACATTCTTCCCTTGCCTCGTTTATCCAATCTGGTTGGATAATAGAAATAGCACAAAGAAATGCTTCCACATCCTCATCCTTTCTTGAGAGTGCATCTATAACAACATTTTTCTTCCATTTTTTGTAGATGATTTCAAAGTCATAACCCAACATCTTTATGACCCATTCTTGCTACTATTTTGAAGATAGTCTTTGTTCTAAAAAGTATTTAAGACTATCATGATCTGTTTTTACCTTGAAGTGTCTTCCCATTACATAAGCTCACCATTTCTTAAGTGCATGTAGTATTGCCAACATTTCCTTCTCATAAATAGCTTTGTGTAAATACTTTCCTTTAATTTGACAACTTTGAAAAGAAATGGGTCTTTCTTCTTGCATTAAAAGAACACCAATTCCATTTCCCAAGGCATCACATTCCACAATAAAGGTTTTTCTGAAGTCTGGCGTAGCTAAGACTAGTGTTTGGCACATTGCCTCTTTAAGATGTTCAAAGGATTTCGTTGCTTCTGGAGTCCAAGAAAATGCATCTTTCTTCAGTAATGTTGTTAGAGGTTCTTTTATTCTCCCATTATTCTTAACAAACTTGCGATAATACCCTATCAACCCGAGAAATCCTCGTAGATGCTTTATGGATGTGGGGATTTTCCATTCCTTAATGGCTTTAATTTTGCTAGGGTCTACCTTAACACCTTCATGAGATACAATATGACCCAAATATT
>APFE030393750.1:65434-81714 GCA_000404065.3 Pinus taeda
AATCTGGACACATGTGCCATGACCCATCCTTCTTGTGCACCAATACTACAGAGTAGAGAAAGAACTTTGACTAGGTTGAATTATACCATCCTCTAGTATTTCTGCAACCATACGTTCAATTTCACTCTTTTGGGCATAGGGATGTCTGTAAGGCTTGATGTTTGGAGGAACAATTCCTGGAATCAAATGAATATCATGATCATGATCATGAATAGGTGGGAGGCCTTTGGGAGTCTCAAATACCTTGGAATGATTATCCAAGAATTTTTGGAGATCTAGAGAAATATATGATTTCAATGTGGGAACCTCTAGCGAAAATAATTGTGAAATTACGCCACATTGTTATTTATTTAGAAGCTTTGTCATGTCGTTAGAGATGATTATCTTTCCCGGTTTCCCTGTGATACCCCTTAATTCAACTTCCTTTCCTTTTGAAAAAAAATTCAAGAAAAGTTCTTGAAAATTAAAAGCTATTGTACCCAAATATTGTAGCCATTGGACTCCTAGTACAACATCAGCACCACCCATTGCGATGGAAAGCATTGGAATATTCAACACATATTCTCCCATGGATAGCTGATATTACGACACTTTCTAGAGAAATTTATGGTTCCTCCATTTGCAACCATCACTTGGCACTTTGGTGCTAGATATAGGAAGCAATTCAATTCCTTTGCTATCTTACAATGAATAAAATTATGGGTACTACCCGAATCAACCAACACTTTACCTTTATTTTCTTGATATGTCCTTCTATCTTGACAGTTTGAGTGGTAATTCCATCCAATACATTAAAGATATCGTTGGATTCATTTCTTCTTTCTCTAGGGTTTGTTCCTGGTGTGCATCATCTTCTTTTGATGTTTCTTGTTCATTTTCTTCTTCCTCTTCACAATCTATGTAACATAATTTCTTCTCGGCACACTCATGACCTTTAGTGTATTTTCTATCACAATTGTAACAAAGCCCTTTTGATCTTTTTTCTTCCAATTGTTGTGGTTTCAACCTTGTAGGTTGTGGAAGGATAGTGGCAACAACACTTCCATCTTTATAGTTGTGATTGGTAGGCTTCCTTGTTGCCATAATTTTTCTTTCAATTTTTCTTGCCAACCTGAATGCCTTCTCCAATGAATCAGGTTACCAAAGGTGAGCCTCATGTTGGATTATATCTTTTACCCTTATATTCAATTTTTCAAAATCCTTAATGTGATCCACCATTGAACCCTTTTCTTTGAGATTTATCAATTGGCTAAAAAAGGTGTTTCTTTTTGTATCCTCATAATGTGCTATCAGTTATTCCATAAAAATTGCCCAAGTGATAATTTGTTTACGAGAGAAAAGCCATCGATACCATACAAACTGATTGGGTTCCAAATATAAAGTCGCAATGCGTACCTTTTGTGTGTTTTTCACATTATGGAGATCGAAATATTGCTCCATCTGTAGTATCCATGTTACGTGATCCTTTCCATCAAACTTCCTCATATCGATCTTTTGAACATGGTGGGTCTTCAATCCAAGGTTAGAGTCTATGAAAACATGACTAACATTTCTTTTGTTCTCATTATGAGTTTCCTCTACTACCTTTTGGCCATTAGGAAGAATTTCTTGTAGCAACTTTTCCAAACCTCCTTTCAAACCTTCCATGTCTTTTTTCAAATCTTCAATGTTTACTTCAAAACCATCCATCTTAGCTTCCACTGATTTCTTTAAACCATCCATATTAGCTTATGTTACTATTTTTGAGAGTGAAATTTGTTGCACTTGGTCTCGTAATTTTGATATATCATGTTGCATTTCTTCCTCTTCTTCATGAGTCATGCTAGAGTTTTTAGATTGCTTACTAGGTGTTTCCATTTTCTTTCTTCAGAGCATCAATTAGTGATAATTATGCTTCACTATGCCCTTTGAATTCCTTCAAACTAATTTTTAAACCAAGTTTATGCAAAAGTTTAAAAATACTACACACCTTTTTTCGATTTGTAGGAGCTCGATATTGAATATGTTGTATCTCTGCAATTTCAGATCTCCAAGGTCTGAAATTTCGTCTTGAGGTAGCCCTCTAAGTCATCTTTCCAACCCTACAAGTCTAATCAATATTGGATTCTCCAAGAAACATATATTCAAAATCTCCCACGATGACCTTGTTGATCAATGGTTGTCATTAATGTCAACCCAAGCAACATTAGGGGCTACGCCGATCTTACAAGGGAATTTTTACTTGAAACATGATATTATTTTTCATCAAAGATATTCTCGATGGATTCTACTCGTCGATATGTTTTTGTTGATATATGGTACGCCTCCCAGTTCTTCACAGTTTGAGAGTTATTTACGTTTGAAGTTAGTAACCCCAGTTAGTGGGCTAAAACCCTATGGGGTTGTGATGTGGTACTCATAATTGGTTGTGGGCATTGAATAGTCAATAATTAATATATTTTTTTTCTCCTAAAATCCCTCTAACATTCACTTGTTGAGGACCGTCTCAACTCAAGACATTCATATAAATTAAATTATATGAATTTAATTAAATTATAAGCGAAGCTTCAAAAGCGTAAATTAAAACCCATTTGAGTTGACATCTTAATGAACCACATGACCAAATGTCAAATCTTCATTCGCTATATTTTTGGAGATATGAAATGAGGAAGTTAGGGTTTTTACAGGCTCCTAAATTCCATGTGAAATAGGCAATGTTGGGAAAATCGTCATAACTTTCTCTCTGAGCATTGGATTCAAATTTCATAAATAGTAACAGAAAGAGAATTGACTATAGTTTGTTGAGTATCGTTTTCAGGGCCGAAGGTTGTAACAGTGACATGGGGAACTTTGTACAAGTTCACTTTACTAAACTAGTCTATAATCAAGTCATTGTGGGAGCATGGGCATAACTGTTTCTTGAAGAATTGTTAAAATTGGAAACTAGGGCCAAACTCCATGTGGGTCACCTTATTCAAGGATAATAATATTTTTCCTAGATTCCTCTCGTCGATAGGTGTAGGATTGATCTAAATATCATCTGATTCCAATAAGTATTTATGGAGATATGAATTTATTTTGATTATGGAATAATTATCAAGCCAACCAGCAACTCATGTAGGCTCAGAAGCCCAACAAACGCATCTATTCATCATCAACATTTGTATATAAATACAAGATTTATTTTCCTCATTTGGACACTCACACCTCATCACATCTCTCTCTCAATCTTGCGTAGAAAAGAGGCCCTTCTCCTACTGCGTAGAAAGGGACTCTTCTCTCACACGTGTGGAAGGAAGGAAACAGAATTTAGGGCTGCAACTATAGATCGGAAGTTTGACCAACATTGACCTTCAGACTCTCTCTCAGAATTGCACTATAGGTGGAACTGTCTCTCCTCAGAAGGCCGTACATTTTGGTGAAGGAATAAAGGCAATCTGACAGTCGGTTTGCAAGATATTGTCTGCCCTAGTTTAGGACTGATCTAGGGTTTGTTTCTGCTAATGCAAATCAGATTTTTGTACTATTTCTCTTTGCTGAATTATTGAAGATAAAAGAAGATTTGATCAAAGGGTTTCCCCATATTGGGGTTTGTCCCTGGCTAGACACCACATCTTTTGTCTCTTGTCTTGGCTTGTTTTTTGTCGATCGTTTAGTGTTCTATCTACACTTTACTTAATGTACATGTGATTGCTAATCTGTGGATAATAATAATAAAAAGAATTAAACTGCTCTAAGCATAGAACATACCATAAATTAGCATGGTATTAGAGCTGAGGTGAGGATAAAGCCCAAGCAAGAGTAAGAGCAATCACCGAAGAAAGAAGAAGACTAGCAAGGCTATCCTAAAAGAACTATGGGGTCCTCAACACTCTTCCCCACTGAAGACAAGCTCCGTGAGAAGTCTAACTATCACAGATGGAAGATGTCTCTTGATTTGATTTTATAATATTAGGGAGTGTTGGACCATGTGAGAGGCAATATTGTTGAGCCTCCATCAAATGCACCCGATGCTGCCATGAACAAATGGAAATCCGGAAAAGTCAAAACAAAGAAAATCATCTGAGACTCTATCGACAAGCGTTTGGTGGCCTACATCTCCAATCTAAACACCTCCAAGGAAATCTACGATAGACTGGTGAGTTTATTTAAAGTTAATAATGCAAATCAAGTTTTGTTTCTTAGAAATAAGCTAAAGGAAATTAAGAAGGGAAAAGATGAGAGAATGCAAGCATATTTATTAAGAATCACCGAGATTAAGAGCGATCTCCTATCTATTGGAGAAATTATTATTGATAGGGAAATGGCACTCTCAGGCCTTGGAGGATTGCCATCCGAATGGTACGTGTTCAGGACTACTCTTCTCAACAATAACGTAATTCCTGGTTTCAAGGAATTAATGGCAAGATGCATTCAAGAAGAAACAAGGATAGAAGAGCAAGAAATGCCCATGCCTAAAGGTCCTCCTGCTACCTTTTCTTCTCATGCTAAGAAAAGAAATAATTCCAGGACTAAATCAAAAAGAAAGGTTGGACCTAAGGGTGGAAGAAAAGGAGGATGTTACATTTGCGATAAAGTAGGTCACTATGCAAGGGAATGCCCTGATAAAAGGAACTCTCACCAGGACGACGATCAAAATCCCTCTCATGGCAATCAAAGGAATGGAAAATCTAATAGAAAAGGTAAAAGGAGTGTTGGAAATCAAGGAAGAGGACAACCATTCAAGAAGGCTAGAAATTCCAGGATGTATTATATGTACTTGACCTCAAAAAGAACCTGGTATCCATCTCGGCAATGGAAGACAAAGGCTACAAGGTGACCTTCAGCGATGGCAAGCTACGTATACGGAAAAACAATGTTAAAGATGCCTTTACTCTTGGGTTTCGAGTTGATTCATTATATCAGGTCAGTGGAAGTCTGCTAGGTGTCATTTCTTGTGACACATCTCTTCAGTCCAAACTTTGGCATCGAAGGTTTTCCCACCTTCATTATAAAGCTCTACCCGATGTAAGACAAATGGTGATAGGGAAGACCGAATTCTATGTAGAGAAAGAAGGTGTATGTCCGAGATGTGCCAAAGGAAAGCTCAAAAGGGGACCATTCCCCTCAAGCCAAAGCAAGACCTCTGATATGTTACAGTTGGTTTACTCAGACATATCTGGTATGATGCCTATGAACTCCTTGGGAGGATATTAATATTACCTTACTTTTACATATGACTATTCTCAAAAGACTTGGATACACTTCTTGAAAAAGAAGGATGAAGTGTTCTCTTGGTTTCGATACTTCAAAGCCTTGATCGAGAATCAAATTGAAAAGAAGATCAAGATCTTAACGACTGATAATGGGACTGAATATGCATCTAATGAGTTTCATGACTTTTGTAAAGAGGTTGGCATTAAGAGGGAGACTACTACACCATATACTCTTGAACAGAATGGTGTGGCGGAAAGGAAGAACTGTACGATTGTGGAAGATGTTCGTGCCATGCTCCATGATCAAAGACTTCCGAAGTTTCTATGGGCCGAAGCTGAAAGCACCACCGTATATGTACAAAACTAATTCCCTCATCAAGCATTGGGTTCCAAGACTCCTAAAGAAATGTTCACTAGTAAGAAACCTAACATATCTCATTTTAGAATTTTTGATAGCCCTGTATATTTTCATGTGCCGAAAGAGAAAACAAATAAATTGGGCGCATCTGGAAAGAAAGGAATCTTCGTGGGCTATGGTGAAAATACTAAGAGCTATAGAATCCATGTAGTTGGTCAAAGGGAAGTCATGATTAGTCATGATGTCACCTTTGACGAAGATATGGCTCTCAGCGAGGTGAACAATCTTCCTACTTTAAGGAGCTCTCAAGAAGCTGACACCAGGGAACCAAAAGAAAAAGATGATGTAACAATGTCTGATGTGGATGAACCCATGGATCCTATTGATCCACCTGAGGCTTCCTCTTCTAGGAAGAGGCCCTATTGGCTTAGGGGGATACTCAATGATGCTGAAGGACACACTGCACCCGAGGAACCTTTCATGAAAGTAAGAAACCTAACAGGTATCATGAATACCTAACCATCATGAGCACGATCATACAAAATGAGCCTTCATCATTCTCAGATGCCGTCAAGCATCAAGTATGGAAGGATGCTATGACCGAAGAATATGAGTCTATTATGAAAAATGATGTCTGGGAATTAGTTCCCAGACCCTAGGACAAGATAGTTGTCACTTCTAAATGGCTTTACAAGATAAAGCATGCAGCAGATGGAAGTAAGGAAAAGTATAAGGCTCATTTTTTCGCTCGTGGCTTCTCCCAGAAGGAAGGTATAGACTATGATGAGATATTTTCACTTGTTGCCAGATATACCACCATCCACTTGATCATAGCCCTTGCGGCTTCATAAGGATGGAACCGACATCAGATGGATGTCAAGACTGCATTCTTGCATGGTTCAATCAAAGAAGAGGTCTACGTGGAGCAACCTAAAGGATTTGACATTTATTATTGACAATCTCATGTATGCAGGTTGAAGAAGGCTCTCTATGGGCTGAAGCAAGCACCTCGAGCATGGTATGAGAGGATTGATAGCTACTTGATGAAGCTGGGATTCACTAGGAGTGGAGTCGATCCTAACCTTTACTTTAAGGTTGAAGATGACAAATCTCTCATACTGGTGTTGTATGTGGATGACCTCTTTCTAGCAGGTGCAGACCCTCTCATTCACAAATATAAGAGGGAGTTGGCTTCTAAATTTGAAATGAAGGACCTAGGATTGATGCACTATTTCCTAGGACTTGAAGTCTAGCAAAAGCCAAGGGAAATTTTCCTATCTCAAGGAAAACATGTGGCGAAGATATTGGCAAGATTCGGTATGGTGGACTGCAAGCGTGTTACTACCCTAATGGAGCTTGACTTTAAAAAGTTAAGCGGTAGCGCTGCTGGACCTATTTTACGAAATGCCAGTGAGTATCGTCAACTTGTCAGAGCATTAATGTTCCTATGAACTCACGTCCAGATATATTCTTCGCAGTCAACATATGGTTGAACCTCACCACATACATTGGATTGGTGCGAAGAATCTGTTGAGATATCTTTGTGGCATAATTACTTATGGGTTAAGATACACTGTCGGAGATGTGAGACTACTTGGATACACTGATGTTAATTGGGTAGGCAGTGTGTTGGATCATAAGAGCACTTCCAGGTGCTATTTCTCCTTGGGATCTGCTTCCATATCCTAGATGAGAAGGAAGAAGAAGTCGGTGGCCTTGAGCACCGCTAAGGCAGAGTATATTTCTGCTAGCATGGCCACCTGTGAGGCAATTTGGTTATGAAAGCTCTTCAGTGATATGTTTGGATTTACATTGGATACCACCGTGATCATGTGTGATAACCAGAGTGGGATTCGTTTATCAGAGAATCATGTATTTCATGATCGCTCCAAGCATATCGATATTAGGTACCACTATATTCGAGATATGGTGCAACGAGGAGCTATAAGGCTCCAACATATCAGTACAGATGAACAAGTCGCCAACATTCTAACAAAGCCCCTAGGAAAGGTCAAATTTTTTACTTTCCGAAAATGACTTGGTGTCATTCAGAAACCCTCTGATGAGGGTCCTATATGATGTATGGAGCTCTTGGAGCTCCGGGGAGGCGCAAGGTACTTCTTGGAGCGACATATGACCACAGGGTGACTCACCATCCCCTGGTGGTGTACGTGTACAGGGTA
Organism: Pinus taeda; assembly: GCA_000404065.3. Lineage (NCBI taxonomy): Eukaryota > Viridiplantae > Streptophyta > Pinopsida > Pinales > Pinaceae > Pinus > Pinus taeda. The sequence goes on from APFE030393750.1 coordinate 73,150, forward strand.
AAAGATTTAAAACTTTCCCTATGACACCTTGTGGTGACTATGTAACAGGATGATCATTTCTCCTGTGAGGTCTGGATGATGTGTTCTCCATGACAATTGTGTAGTAGGATGGTTAGTTCTCTTGTGAGGTCTGAATGATGTGTTCTCCATGACGATTGTGTATCAGGATGATTAGTTCCCCTGTGAGGTCTGGATGATGTATTCTCCATGACGATTGTGTAGCAGGATGATTAGTTCTCCTGTGAGGCTGGATGATGTGTTCTCCATGGCGATTGTGGAATAGGATAATTCGCTCTCCTGTGGGCCAGGATGATTATTTCTTCGTGGCATTCACTGGACAAGATGATTCGCTCTCCTGTGGACAGGATGATTAGTTCTCCTATCGAGGCATCATACCCATGCAGTCTGGGACTCATGGGAAGTACCTCTCATCTGATCAATGAGAAAGGAAATGAGGATAGGGACCATAGTAGTACCGATGGACGCATTGTTTATCTACCGTACTCCCTATGCTAGGATGACCTTCATTGATCTGGGATCAATGATACTGGTCTAGGACCAGTGGTAGGAGTTGTACCTACTATGACATTGACTTCGAGTCGGTTGAGGATTGTTCTAGGACCAATGGTACACACTCTGAGACTAACTTTGAGTCAGTGGAGGATGGTATGATACATCCTCGTTCACTTCTTCTTCTTCATAATTCGAGCAGAGTAGAGCAAAGCAGCTCAACATAAGGTATAACAAAGCAAAGCAGAGTAGGGGTCAATGTTAAAATTGTAAACGAGGGAGAAACTTCATGTGGGTCATCTTATTCATGGCTGATAATATTTTTATTAGATTCCTCTCGTTGAGAGGTGTAGGATTGATATAAAGATCATCCGATTCCGATAAGTATTCATGGAGATATGAATTTATTTTGATTATGGAATTATTACAAGCCGACTACACCATGTAGCTCAGAGCCCAACAGTCGCATCTAATCCACCCACAAGTGTGTATAAATATACGAGGACTTTCCTCATTTGAATCACTCATCTCATCCATCTCTCTCTCTCTACTGCGCAGATATGAGTCTCTTCTCTACTGCACTGAAATGGGTCTCTCTCTCTCACACATGTGAAGCCGGAAGCCGCTGAATTTGAAGCTGCAATTGCAGAAGTAAAGATTGACTTGCGTGGCCTAGAAGATCTCCTCTTTAGAACTGCGTTGTAGGTTCATCTGAACCTCCTCTGAAAGCCGCAACTTCTGGTGGTGGAATGAATTCAATCTGATGAACGGTTTGCAAGATATCGACTGCCCTAGTTTGAAGTCAGAAACTGTTGAAACTGAAGCTGCAACTGCAGAAGTAAAGATTGACTTGCGTGGCCTAGAAGATCTCCTCTTTGGAACTGCATTGTAGGTTCATCTGAGCCTCCTCTGGAAGCCGAAACTTTTGGTGGTGGATTGAAGTCAATCCGATGGTCGGTTTGTGAGATATCGTCTGCCCTAGTTTGATAATAAAGTCAGTAATGCTGATGCTATTTAGGGTTTGCTACTGCTGATAAGAATCAGATTTATTGTAATATTTCTCTCTACTGAAATATTGAAGATAAAAGAAGATTTTATCAAAGGGTTTACCCACACATTGTGGGGTTTGTCCCTGGCTAGCCACCACATCTTGTGTCTCTTGTCCCTAGTTTCTCCCTGGTTTCTCCCTGGAAGAAAAGGACGATGTTTCATTTGCAATAAAGCAGGCCACTATGCAAGGGAATGCCCTGATAGAAAGGACTCTCACCGTGACGATGATCAAAATACCTCTCATCGTAATCGAAGGAATGTAAAATTCAATAGCAAAGGCAAGAGGAATGCGGGAAATCAAGGAAGAGGGCAACCATTCAAGAAGGCTAGAAATTCCAGGTATGAATCTAACACTATTGACAATAAGCAGGTTGAATTTTATCTACCAGCTGCTCTATCTACCTCTGCTCCTTCGGACTCAATGGGAATTTGGCTCATTGATAGTGGTGCCTCAAGACACTTCACTGGTTACAAAGAAGTACTCTATAATCTGGAGAAAGAAACTAACCTGGAAATGTCCTGGAGATGATATGAATACCCAGTGAAGGTGTAGGCAATGTTTCTCTTAAAACTGAATCAAGGTAATACGATCAACTTACAAGATGTATTATATGTACCTGATCTCAAAAAGAAACCTAGTGTCCACTCGTAATGGAAGACAAAGTCTACAAGTAACCTCAACGATGGCAAGGTATGTATATGGAAAAATAATGTTAAAGATGCCTTTACTCTTGGGTTTAGTGTTGATTCATTATATCAAGTCGATGGAAGTCTGCTAGGTGTCATGTCTTGTGACACAACTCTTCAATCCGAACTTTGGCATCGGAGGTTTTCCTACCTTCATTACAAAGATCTACCCAATGTAAAACAAATGGTGACAGGGATGCCCGAATTCCAAGTAGAGAAAGAAGGTGTATGTCTGGGATGTGCCGAAGGAAAGCTCAAAAGGGGACCATTCCCCTCAAGCCAAAGCAAGAACTTTGATATATTACAGTTGGTTCACTCAGGGATATCTGAGGCTGGCATTAAGAGGGAGACTACTACACCACATACTCCTGAGAAGAATGGTGTGGCAAAAAGGAAGAACCATACAATTGTGGAAACTATCTCTATAGGTAGATGATGTAACAATGCCTAATGTGGAGGAACCCATGGATCTTATTTATCCACCTGAGCCTTCCTCTTCTAGGAAGAGGCCTTCATGGCTTAGGGGGTTACTTGATGATGCTGAAGGATATGTTTCACCTTGAGGAACCTTTTGTCAAAGTAAGAAACCTAACAGTATTAGGGATACCTGACCATCATGAGCACGATCATACAAAATGAGCCTTCATCATTCTCAGATGCCGTCAAGCATCAAGTATCAAAGGATGCTATGACCAAAGAATATGAGTCTATTATGGAGAATGATGTCTGGGAAGTAGTTCCTAGACCACAGGACAAGACAATTGTCACTTCTAAATGGCTTTACAAGATAAAGCATGCATTAAATGAAAGTACGGAAAAGTATAAGGCTCGTTTTGTTGCTCGTGGTTTCTCACAGAAGGAAGGTATAGACTATGATGTGATATTTGCACATGTTGCCAGATATATGACCATCCGCTCGATTATAGCCCTTGCAGCTTCACAAGGATGGAACCTACATCAGATGGATGTCAAGACCGCGTTCTTGCATGGTTCTATCAAAGAAGAGGTCTATGTGGAGCAACTTGAAGGATTTGAGATTTATGATTGAAAATCTCATGTATGTAGGTTGAAGAAGGCTCTCTATGCGCTGAAGCAAGCACCCCAAGAATGGTATGAGAGGGACGATAGCTACTTGATGAAGCTGGGATTCACTAGGAGTGAAGTCGATCCTAACCTTTACTTTAAGGTTGAAGATGACCAGACTCTCATACTGGTGCTATATGTGGATGACCTCTTTCTAACAGGTGAAAACCCTCTCATTTACAAATGTAAGAGGGAGTTGGCTTCTGAATTTGAAATGAAGGACCAAGGACTTGAAGTGTGGTAGAAGACAGGGGAAATTTTCCTATCTCAAGGAAAATATGTGGTGAAGATATTGGAAAGATTCGGTATGATGGACTACAAGCCTGTGACTACCTCGAGGATCTTAACTTTTAAAAGTTATATGGTAGAAATGTCGGACCAGATTTGGGAAATGCCTCTGAGTTTCATAAACTCATTCGCATTGATGTTCTTGGTGAACCTCCATCCAAACATATGTTTTGCAGTTAGCATTATGAGCTCATATTTGGTTGAGCTTCACTGGATTGATGCCAAGAATCTTCTGAGATATCTTCGTGGCACAATGGGCTAAGATACACTGCCGGAGATGTGAGACTACCTGGATATACTGATGCTGATTGGGCAGGTAGTGTGGTGGACCGTAAGAGCACTTCCGGGTGCTGTTTCACCTTGGGATCTGCTTCAATATCCTGGATGAGCAGGAAGCAGATGTCGGTGGCTTTGAGCACCGCCGAAGCAAAATATATTGCTGCTAGCATGACCTCATGTGAGGCAATTTGGTTGTTAAAGCTCTTCACTGAGCTGTTTCGATTTACATTGGATACCACTGTGATTCTCTGTAACAACTAGAGGTGGGATTCGATTACTAGGGAATCTCGTATTCGTCGATTGCTCCAGCAGATAGACATCATCTGGGATATGGTAAGTCGAAGAGCAAGGAGGCTCCATCGCGTTAAGATGATGTACAGGTCGATACACCTTGTCAAAGCCCTGAGGAAAGATCTCATCTGTGATTTTCCCAAACGACTTGGAGTTGTCAAGAAATCCTTGTACAAGGGTCCTACATGTTGTATACATTGAGCTCTGGGAGCTCTGAGGGCTTGCAGTTCTTACTGGAACAACATACGACCACAGGGTGACTTACCCTCCCTTGGTGGTGCGCAGTGGAACAAGATGATTCGCTCTCTTGTGGGACAAGATGATTTGCTCTCTTGTGGAACAGGATGATTCGCTCTCCTGTGTAGCAAGATGATTAGTTCTCCTGTGAGGCTTGGATTGATGTATTCTCCATGGCGATTGTAGCAGGATCGATGTGTTCTCCATGGCAGCCTAGATTGATGTGTTCTCCATGGCGGCCTGGATTGATGTGTTCTCCATCGCGATTGTAGCAGGATTGATGTGTTCTCCTGTGAGGACAGGATTGATTAGTTCTCCTGTCGAGGCATCCTACCCATGCAGTCTGGGACTCATGGGAAGTACCTCTCATCTGATCAATGAGCAAGGAAATGAATTTAGGGACCATAGTAGTACCAATGGACGCATCATTGTATCTACCGTAGTCCCTACGCTAGGATGACCTCCATTGATCTGGGATCAATGATACTGGTCTGGAACCAGTGGTAGGAGTTGTACCATACTATGACGCTGACTTCGGGTCGGTTGAGACTGGTCTGGGACCAGTGGTACATACTCCGAGACTGACTTCGTGTCAGTGCAGTACTGGTCTAGGACCAGTGAGAGTGGTACATACTATGACGCTGACTTCGGGTTGGTTGAGACTGGTCTGGGACTAGTGGTACACTCTCTTACACTATGATACTGGTCTGGGACTAGTGGTAGGAGTGGTACTTACAATGAAGATGACTTCGGGTCGGTTGAGACTAGTTTGGGACCAGTGGTATGCACTCTGAGACTGACTTTGAGTCAGTGGAGGATGATACTTGTTTAGGACCAGTGGAGTTGTACTCACTATGACGCTGACTTCGGGTTCGTTGAGACTGGTCTGGGACCAGTGGTACATACTCTGAGACTGATTTTGAGTCAGTATGATACATCCTCGATCATTTCTTCTTCTTCATAATTCAGACAAAAGCAGAGCATAACAGAACAATGCAAGAGCAGAGCAAAATAGAGAAAAATAGTACAGATCAGTACAGGGCATAACAAGTCAAAGTAGATCAGGCAGAATTGAGCAGAGCAGGGCAAGGGTCAGGCTATACAGGGCAATGCATTTGATGGATGAATAGTAACGACTGATAGACAAATTGCAGATGAAGTTATCCATGGTTGAGAGGGAGTGTTAAAATTGGAAACCAGGGAAAAACTTCATGTGGGTCATCTTATTCATGGCTGATAATATTTTTATTAGATTCCTCTCGTCGAGAGGTGTAGGATTGATATAAAGATCATCCGATTCCGATAAGTATTCATGGAGATATGAATTTATTTTGATTATGGAATTATTATCAAGCTGACCTACAACTCATGTAGGCTCAAAAGCCTAACAATCACATCTATTCACCCACCAACGTTGTGTATAAATATAAGAGGAATCTTCCTCATTTGGATCACTCATCTCATCACATCTCTCTCTCTCTACTGCGCAGATATGAGTCTCTTCTCTACTACGCTAAAATGGGTCTCTCTCTCTCACACATGTGAAACCGGAAGCTGCTGAATTTGAAGCTGCAACTGCAAAAGTAAATATTGACTTACGAGGCATAGAATATCTCCTAATATCAACTACGCTGTAGGCTCATCTGAACCTCCTCTAAAATCCGCAACTTTTGGTGGTGGAATGAAGTGAATTCGATGAACGGTTTGCAAGATATCGACTGTCCTAGTTTGAAGTCGGAAACTGCTGAAACTGAAGCTGCAACTGCAGAAGTAAATATTGTCTTGCGAGGCCTAGAATATCTCCTCATATGAACTACGCTATAGGCTCATCTGAACCTCCTCTGAAAGCCGCAACTTTTGGTGGTGGAATGAAGTCAATTCGATGAACGGTTCGCAAGATATCGACTACCCTAGTTTGAAGCCGGAAATTGCTGAAACTGAAGCTGCAACTGTAGAAGTAAAGATTGACTTACGATGCCTAGAAGATATCCTCATCTGAACTGCTCTGTAGGCTCATCTGAACCTCCTCTGAAAGCCGCAACTTTTGGTGGTGGAATGAAGTCAATCCGATGAACGATTTGAAAGATATCGACTGCCCTAGTTTGAAGCCAGAAACTGCTGAAACTGAACCCATGGATCTTATTTATCCACCTGAGCCTTCCTCTTCTAGGAAGAGGCATTCATGGCTTAGGGGGCTACTTGATGATTCTGAAGGATATGTTACACCCTGAGGAACCTTTCATCAAAGTAAGAAAGCTAACAGGTACCAGGGATACCTGACCATCATGAGCACGATCATAAAAAATGAGCCTTCATCATTCTCAGATGTCGTCAAGCATCAAGTATGGAAGGATGCTATGACCAAAGAATATGAGTCTATTATGAAGAATGATGTCTGGGAAGTAGTTCCTAGACCCCAGTACAAGACAATTGTCACTTCTAAATGGATTTACAAGATAAAGCATGCAGTAAATGAAAGTACGGAAAAGTATAAGGCTCGTTTTGTTGCTCGTGGTTTCTCCCAGAAGGAAGGTATAGACTATGATGTGATATTTGCACCTGTTGCCAGATATATGACCATCCGCTCGATTATAGCCCTTTTAGCTTCACAAGGGTGGAACTTACATCAGATGGATGTCAAGACCATGTTCTTGCATGGTTCTATCAAAGAAGAGGTCTATGTGGAGCAACTTGAAGGATTTGAGATTTATGATTGAAAATCTCATGTATGTAGGGTTGAAGAAGGCTCTCTATGCGCTGAAGCAAGCACCCCAAGAATGGTATGAGAGGGACGATAGCTACTTGATGAAGCTGGGATTCACTAGGAGTGAAGTCGATCCTAACCTTTACTTTAAGGTTGAAGATGACCAGACTCTCATACTGGTGCTATATGTGGATGACCTCTTTCTAACAGGTGCAAACCCTCTCATTTACAAATGTAAGAGGGAGTTGGCTTCTGAATTTGAAATGAAGGACCAAGGACTTGAAGTGTGGTAGAAGCCGGGGGAAATTTTCCTATCTCAAGGAAAATATGTGGTGAAGATATTGGAAAGATTCGATATAATGGACTACAGGCCTGTGACTACCTCAAGGATCTTAACTTTTAAAAGTTATATGGTAGTGATGTCGGACCAGATTTGGGAAATGCCTCTGAGTTTCATAAACTAATTCGCATTGATATTCTTGGTGAACCTCCATCCAAACATATGTTTTGCAGTTAGCATTATGAGCTCATATTTGGTTGAGCCTCACTAGATTGATGCCAAGAATCTTTTGAGATATCTTCGTGACACAATGGGTTAAGATACACTACCGGAGATGTGAGACTACCTAGATATACTGATGCTGATTGGGCAGGTAGTGTGGTGGACCGTAAGAGCACTTCCGGGTGATGTTTCACCTTGAGATCTACTTCGATATCCTGGATGAGCAGGAAGCAAAAATCGGTGGCTTTGAGCACTGCCGAAGCAAAATATATTGCTGCTAGCATGACCTCGTGTGAGGCAATCTATTTGTGAAAGCTCTTCACTGAGCTGTTTAGATTTACATTGGATACCATTTTGATTCTTTGTAACAACCAGAGGTGGGATTCGATTACTAAGGAATCTCGTATTCGTCGATTGCTCCAGCAGATAGACATCATCTCGGATATGGTAAGTCGATGAGCAAGGAGGCTCCATCGCATTAAGATGATGTACAGGTCGATACACCTTGTCAAAGCCCCGAGGAAAGATCTAATCTGTGATTTTCTCAAACGACTTGGAGTCGTCAAGAAACCCTTGTATAAGGGTCTTGCATGTTGCATACATTGAGCTCTGGGAGCTCTGAGGGCTTGCGGTTCTTACTGGAACAACATACAACCACAGGGTGACTCACCCTCCCCTGGTGGTGCGCACTGGAACAAGATGATTCCCTCTCTTGTGGGACAAGATGATTCGCTCTCTTGTGGAACAGGATGATTCGCTCTCCTGTGTAACAGGATGATTAGTTCTCCTGTGGGGCCTGGATTGATGTGTTCTCCATGGCGACTGTAGCAGGATTGGTGTGTTCTCCTATGAGGCCTGGATTGATGTGTTCTCCATGGCAGCCTGGATTGATGTGTTCTCCATGGCGATTGTAGCAGGATTGATGTGTTCTCCT
>APFE030393753.1:0-43268 GCA_000404065.3 Pinus taeda
TACCTCTATCATGACCATCCTATTGTCTAAAGAGAGCCATCTATTTTCCCATAACCACAGTTTATTTTCAAAATTTTGAATGAGCCAATGCAAAAACCTCTTCTCGTAGTTACTGGGCTTCAACAAAAGCCCTTACTCTAATCCCAAATAGTTCTACAATTGTTTTAGTCTCCCCATCCTCCATACAGTGGAGAAATGACAGATTGTTGGCAGCCAATATCAGCAAGAGTGAATAGCTCATGCCCATGAAGGAACTGGATGATTGGGTGAGAAAGAGTGAACAACTCATGCTCTAGGGTCCACTTGTTGTGCTTTCCCCTTTGTACATCTTTTTTTCCCAGCAGTTTCCTTTGGCATCTATTCTAAATCACAATAGACAAGTGATATTTTTCATTGAAAATGATATGCCTGATTGTTGTGCACTGTTCAATTTTGCGATTATCTTTAATGCCTGCACCTGTAAAATTTATTGAGATGACAACTAAATTGATTATATAGTTGTTTGTTTTAGTGCTTGTATTTCTGAACTTTACTCTGCTGGTAACTATAGTAATGCTAGAGTTGTTGTCTTCTTGCCTGTGCTTTTTAGCTTTGTTTGGACAATAACATTACTACATTAATAGCTAGTTTGTAAACTGAGTCCGTCTTAAAGGAATTCATAATATATCAAATCATGGTGTTGGTGCTAAAAATGCTTTGTTTGAGCATTTCTCTAATTTGTCTGCACAGGATGAGTGAAATGCTGACTGGAGAGCACGTGTGGATATTAGCCTTGGTCTAAGACTTCAAATTTTGCTTTGATTTTTCATTTACACTCTATCTAGTACTAGAGGCATGGTTGGTTGGGGTCATGTGTTGCGCTTGGACCCCACACCAACACAAGAGGATATATTTTTATACTTCATGCCCTTCTTTTCCCTAGTCAATCCAATTCCGAGGTGATCGAGATTAATAAAAGTATTTTTTTCCTAAAAGAAGGCCCTTTTGACTATTAGCAGCTCAAGACCCAACGATTCATCATTATTTAGGTTTTCCACATCTGTATCTATTGAGATAGGGGAAGTATCCATTTCTGTATTTTTATATAAGGGAGGAGATGAAGTCGAAGACCTGAGGTCTGGATATAGATTGAAATATTTGCCTTTGGAAATGTGTCAGTGTTGATATACCATCTGAATGATAATATACTCTACAATATTCTCCATTATGCTATGTCTATGTGGCACTGATTGGGAGTCCATTCTATGGATTATCTTTCCAAGAGCCATTTGACTAGTGTCCTTTATTCTGCAATTATGGATGGGAGCTTACTGGGCTTCAGCAAAAGGCCTGACTCTAATCCCAGATAGTTCTACAATTTTTTTAGTCTCCCCATCCTCCACACAGTGGAGAAATGATAGATTGTTGGCAGCCAATATCAACAAGAGTGAACAGCTCATGCCCGTGAAGAAACTGGATGATTGGGGAAGCAAGAGTGAACAACTCATGCTCTATTGCTTCATAGTATTGATTGGAAGTGCTCAGATCAATGGATGGATAACGAGTTTGCTTCAATGGTCTCATAAAATCATGTATTGAGCTTGGACCCCACACCAACACAAGGATATATTTTTATACTTGATGCCCTTATTTTTCCTAGTCAATCCAATTCCGAAGTGATCCAGATTAATAAAAGTCTTTTTTTCCTGAAAGAAGGCCCTTTTGACTGTTAGCAGCTCAAGACCCAATGATTCATCATTATTGAGGTTTTCCACATCTGTATCTATATTGAGATAGGGGAAGTATCCATTTCTGTATTTTTATACAAGGGAGGAGTTGAAGTCGAAGACCTCATGTTTGGATATAGATTGGAATATTTGCCTTTGGAAATGTGTCAGTGTTGACCTGCCATATGAATGATAATATAATCTACATTATTCTCCATTATGCTATGTCTATGTGGCACCGATTGGGAGTCCATTCCAAGGATTATCTTTCCAAGAGCCATTTGATTAGTGTCCTTTATTGTGCAATTATGGATGGGAGCCTCCTTAAGCACAAACATATGCAGTTCATTTGAGGGCTTTTGAGGGGTGTGTTCCATATTATATAAAGTAGGAACCTGATTGAAACCAAGAGCCATTCCATTCCTTTTGATACGATCCCTACAAAATCTGAGTGAACGTTCCGATATTAGATGTCTGGTATTATGGCACCCCAAACATGTAATTGGGATTACCTAGTAATCCACTTGTTGTGTGATTGAGTGAGGACTATAGAAGATGTCAAGAGTTTCCAGCATACCTCTTTTGTAATCGAATTCAATAAAAAACCAAGCAACCTGTTTGTTTAGTGCTCAAGATACTGGCCCATTGTAACATATACCTCAACGAGTTAAAACTCAATCCATGGACCATTGAAGAGTTAGATCTAGCATTCAATATTGTAATGAGAATATATGAAATACACCAATCTTATCTATGCATTCATAAGCAACATCAGATAAACACCTTTGGCAACTAGCCTTTAGTTTTTACTAGAGATGCATGAGAATATATGAAATACACCAACCTTATCTTATGCATTCATAAGCAACATCTGACAAACACATTTGACATCTAGCCTTTAGTTTTTACTAGAGATGCATGAAGCATTATATAAACAAGGAATCTTTTGGGAAGTCCATTCAAATGTGGAACATTACTATGGAAGCCAAGTCAAGCATTGATTTTAGACCTTTCATGCACATTTCATGGATTGTTGTAGTAGTGATATAAAAATGGACTAGGTCAGTTATATTATATATGTCAAAGATAGTTTAACTCGAAGTATGAAACTGCCATTTAAGCTATAAACCTGACTAAATGGTCCAAACCTGAAACTGTGACCCTTCCTTGCAAATTGCATGTGCTACCAATTAATCATAGTTAAATGGTTTTAGATTCAATACGATAGTAATATTATGTAGGAGCTATTGGGTTTGGAAAGCCACCATAGAACAAAGGCTAGTGGGTTAATCTCCTAAAACAAGGTGTTAACATAGTCTTCCGAGAGGTACATTTTGCATTAGGATAACCCCTAGACTGCTATCTTTTTATGAGGAAGCAAAAACATGGAAAATGTTTGGTTAGGTAGGAATACAACTTGTCAATTTGGTCTAGCTTGAGTGATTAAAAGAGAAGGTTGTTAGGCTCTCCACCATTTCATGGATTGATATAGTGATGAGACAAAAGAGGCTCTCTCTTGAGACTTGACTAGGTGATTCATAACAATTGTGGTGTTGGTGCCTTAACTTAGCCAGAAAATTCCAAAAATCTATTGATGCACAAAATTTATTACTGAATCTACCTCAGAGTATGCCACATTCATTGAATATGACATGCATGGTTTTACCAAGGAGGCCCTAAACTTTTGAACAATGAAACTTTACATTGGTATCTTGGCAGTAGTTGCATTGGTCTTATTAGCATTACACCACTTTTAATATGGGTCTTCACAATAGAGAATCACCATTACACTTTGTTGATTTGTGTTAAAAAGAAACATAACACGCAATAGATTTCTTTTGGCATTCAATGTTGTTGTTGGTACTTTTCTTGTATTTGTGCCACATGTAAAGCTAACATGCGTTAAATTTCTTTCACCTTGCAATATTTTTATTGCAAACATGCTTGTGTTTTGGCTAGAAACTATGCTATATTTCTTTTTCTTTGCAATATTGTTGTTGTCAATTTGGTTGTTTATGATAAAAGGAAATCTAGCAAGCGCTAGATTTCCTTCACCTTGGCAACGTTATTGGAAATGTTGTGCTTGTGTTTGGGATAGAAGTTGTGCTAGATTTCTTTTGCTACGCAATATTGTTGTTTTCAATTTGGTTGTTTATTATAAAAGGAAATATAACACATGTTAGATTTCCTTCACCTTGGTAATTTGCTTTTGTTTGTGTTAGAAGGAACTATAACATGCACTAGATTTCTTCTGGCATGAAATGTTGTTTTTGATAGTATGCTTGTATTTATGCTACATGTAAAGCTAGCATGCGTTAAATTTATTTTACCTTGCGACGTTGTTATTGGAAATGTGATTGTGTTTTTTATAGAAGTTGTTGGATTTTGTTTTCCCTACAATGTTATTGTTGGCAATGTGCTTTTGTTTGTGCTAGAATATCTTTCACACCGCAATGTTGTTTTTGGCAATGTGATTGTGTTTGTGCTAGAATAAACTCTAGAAGGTGTAAGATTTCTTTTCCTTTGAAATGTTTTTGTGATTAATATGCTTCTATTTACGTTAGAAGGAAATGTAGCATGTGGTGGATTTCATTTGCCTTAGAATATTCTTATTGACAATGTGCTTGTTTGTCCTAGAATCAAATCTAGCATGTGCTAGATTTATTTGACCATATAATGTTGCTTCTAGCAATATGCTTATGTTTGTAGTAGAAGGAATGATATTGATTGTTAGCTTTCATTTGAGGAAACAATGTTTCATTACATACAATATTACTACCATACTATTTTAATTTTTGCATCTATATTACTTTTTCGTAAGTTGTGTGTTTTTGTGAAAATATAAAGTCACACTCTCCACGGTTCAACCTTTTAATTACAAGTTACGATTTAATTGTTGTTACAGAATTGATACAAGCTACGATAGAAAATATAATTTTGGCAAAAGGGGACTATGCTGACCTCCTTATTAATGATCAAGTCATTGGGCTAGGAAGGGTTGAATCTATAGAGTCTGAACTTATTATGTTGGAGAAAGGGTTAATGTTGGTTATGTTACAATTTTGATAATTGATGTAACTCAACTAGATTTGATTGATGAGGATGTTAATGAAGGGGACAGACGTCCATGGAAGATCATGGATTTGAGACACAACATAGGTAAATCAAAATATTGAAGCATGTGTTATATATTATTGATAGCATAATAAATGTTTTTTTGAGTAAATACTAACCTTATTTACATTCGTTTATAGGTGCAAATGTTTCTTATACATTTTCTATTGGAGCCAAGGTAGATCTTTTGCAACATGGAGTGAAGGTGGGCGAGGGCTCCATATTCAATACAGAGCTTGGGCATAAAGTGCATGGAAAGATGGTAAAGAAAGGATGCATAGTGGTTAAAATCGAGAAGGTGTTAAAACATAATGTTCCTCTACCACATCCAATAGGATTTGAGCATACACTTGGGGGTGCATTAGAATCTTATGAAATTTGGCCAGAATAAGATTTGGAGCCTCACTGTTATGATCATCCCACAAATATTCCCCAAGATAGGTTAGATTCATATGTACAAAGGTTTCTCTTACACATGAATTCACGGGAACAAGCATGTGCATTGCCAAAGGAATGCTAGTTAATGTCTGTGAGGATGACATTGTTGAGGGTGAAACACTAGGTGAAATGGATTTTGGTGTTTTTCTAGAAGAGATAGATGGAAATTGTGAGATATGCAGAATTGGGGATAAGTCTATACGCTGTTTGGTTAGATGGTCAATAAATAATTTGGTGGACAACAAAGGTGTGATATTAAGGGTCAAGGAAAAGTTCAAGGAGCCACCCAAGGAAATGGTGATATGGGATGTTATAGAGGACACAAATCCCTTAAACAATTGGGATGGTACTTTTGTAATGAAAAAGATAGAAAATCAATTGATATGCATGTAACAAGGCCATATAAAAGGATTAAACGAGTTATGGCTACAAAAAAATTTGCAAAATGTCAAACAAAAATAGATGAAGAGAAAGAAATTCGAGTTTTGGCAGCAAATGTATGTTGTAGAAAAGATTGTCTTCAACATGTGGATAGGAAGGCCATTGCAGGTGCTAGAAGGGATATGAGACAAATAAATAAAAATGGTATTAAAGAATTTGTCTTGAATTCACTCATTTCAAACACAACCATGTCAAAGGGCCAAGGCCATGGCCATGGCCTACCACCTATTGCTAGAAATGTAAAGGACATGAGATTTAATGGGAATATTATTTGTAAGAAAGCATGGTATAAGATGCATAAAATTCCTCAAAGCACATTCTATGACTACCAACATTATTTCCAACATGGACAGATCAAAGCTATTCATGGTAACACCAACGCATGCAAAGCAAGAGCTCACACAGTGGCAGCCATAGAAATATTGCACAAAATTGTAATCGATAATTCAGATTTTTCACCAAACCAAACATGTCAAGTTGAAGAAGATGGAACATCTGCACCTTTAAATTTGCTTCCTTTGACTTACACACAAAATTCTTTTTTAAAAGAGATCAATGAGGCTCTTCAAAAGCTCAATTACCCATAAATATCACAGTCGACAATGAGCAAGATCTGGAATACTAAGTTTCGAGATGTGGCATTTTCAAAGAACACCAAATTTATTAAATGCAGTGAACGTGTTGTGTTGAAAGCACAAATGAAGTCAGCAACTACAAAAGAGTTGGAAGAAAAGGCACGAGGTAGGTTGAAGAAACATAACGAAATTGTTATGTGTAGAAGATATTACTACTATGCCCATAGAATTATGTCATAGTGGTTTCCAAAGGAGTATTTGAGCATTATCCATGATAAAATGGACAAAACAAAGACTTCAATCCCAAGGCTACGTGTCAAATCAAAATCTATTGTAGGAACAAATTTAGGTTTGTCATTGATAGGTATGCTTACACATGGGCATAAGGCAGGAGGTTTTGGTCATTTCTCCTTACCATTTGTCCATATGGGATCACAATTTACTATGACATCCCTTGCAAAGTGCTTAAGGGACCTTGAAGACCCACAAATAGATATGTATTATGATCTACTTTATGAAAGTGGAATTTCAAGAAACCCACATACAAATGCATTACTTGACACCTCTATTTACTCAAAATGTGAAGGGTACAAGGATGATTTTATATCTCATGGAAGTTCAAAGAGTAAAAATGTTGATTTTAAACCTCTTCCTCCACATTTGTTATTACATTTGGACAATGCAGCAAGTGATAATAAGAATCGTTATCTTTTCATGTTTCTATCACTTTTAACTGCACTTGGTGTCTTCATCACTATTGAGGTTGGGTTCTTTCCTGTGGGGCACACCTACGAAGACATAGATGGAACCTACAGAAGAATGTCTTCCGACCTAGAAAGTAAATATATTTATTCTTTACTTGAAATGATGGATACATATCGCACAATTGAAGAAAATTGAGTGTTTCCACCTACACTTATTGACAAGGTCCATGACTTCAAAAGTTTCCTTAATGGATACATCAAGGAGGAAAAAAATGCACTATTTGGACATCTTAATGTCCAATACTTCCAATTTCTTGTACTCAATGATGTTCCAGTACTAAGGTACAAAGAATCAATTAGAGATATTGAGTGGTCAGAACCAATTGAGTTATGGAATATAGATGATGAAGGCCGACCTATAATTCCCATAGGGAAGCCATATTTCTTAGCTTCCAAACAGAATGATGTCTATTTTAAAGAACTAAAGGAAGGGATAACATCATACATAAAAATGTGGAAAGACACTATTGGGAATGAGGATTCACCAATTGTTACAAAGAAATGGAAAAATAAAGTAGTGTATTGGGAAAAAGTTCTTGATACATTAGATGGAATCTATAATGATCATAGAATAATAGATGGAAGTGATTCATCTTCTAAAGATTTATGGCCTAGGGCAAGGCACATTGTTGATGTTGATCGTAATGCACTCCAAGTAATCTCAGTTATTATGAATGGAGATTTTGATAATGTGATAGATGAACGAATATATGTTGGACCCAAATGCAACAAGCCAAAACCAACTTTCAATCCGATGATTGATGCTGAGAAAGGAAAGATGTTGCTAGTTAGATCAGGAAATGAGGATGCAGGAGAGATGATTTGAATGGCAAAATCAATCCTAGATATCTTTAGGGATAACGAAAGTGAGAATCTTCATGTAAAGGTTGACTAGTGGAAGCCTATGTCAAGGAAATACAATGGAAAATTTTTAGAGCAATATTGGGTATCAAATCTCGATGACACAGAACTTGGCTCTATTCCAATTAATACCATAGTGTGGGCATGGATGCCCAAGAAAGAACATTGCAAGAAGACCAAGATAAACAAATATGGTGTAGAAGCCATTCTTGATCTACTTGAGCGAATATCTCAAGAGTAGGTTTATATGATTCATGAATGTAATTTTTTTTGAAGGATCTATTAATATACATTCAGACACACTTTTCCATATTTGTTGTATATCAAATATTCTTTTTGGAGGAGTTTTATATTATTTACTATTTCAATGTAATCACGTGTTATACAAATTGCATGACATTGCCATAAAATATTTAAGTTTTCAAAGCTTTATTTGACCAACATGACTTCTCGCCATATCAAATATGCATAATCAAATTCAATAATGCACTTAAAAACATCTTCTAAACTTGGTCTATTAGAAAAACAATGGAGTACTTAATTAGTATTCTATTTAATATAAACCATTTAAACACTTAATGAATAAATGCTAGACACTTGATATAATGTTCGAGGTGAGTTTTCCTTAATTTTCATTATTATAATTGATATAAATCAAATTCACTATTTTGTTGCACTCTAATTTATAAAAAAAAAGAAAATTTGATCATTGAACAACACAACTAGAATTATAAAATATTTCCTCTAATAGATTTTGAAGTGGTGCCAACATTGTACTAGTATAATTAATTTGTACTCAACGTAGGAAAAGTAGTTAGTGTCAAATTAAAATGGTCAGTAATAGTAAGTAAAAAAATTAGTATATTGTTAAATAACTTTATAGGTAAGTTTTTATTCGCAAAATCTATTATTCATGAGTCAAATTTAATACGTAAATATAAATGTTAATGGTAATAGAAATAATGTAAGGAATCTAAGTTTTAGATGAATGTTAATATGTTCTTTTCAATATAATATCCTTAAACACTACATGAATAAAAACTAAACATTTGTAATAAATATCTTAGTCAATTTTCTCTCTTTCTTGTTGTATTTGAAAATAATCAAATTATACTACTTTGTTACTATTCTAATTCATGATTGATTTTGATCATTAAAATGATTAGTAATTGAGACAAGAGGCTCATTTTACAACCCAATATTAGGGGAAAAATAAAAATTATGTTCTAAAGAGAAAAAAAAAATGTAAAGTAATTTAGAAGTATATAAAGTGTGTGAATTTAGATGTTTAAATCTTATACTTTTCAAAAATATTTCAGTTAGAGATAAAAAGAAACTATTTGAAGATCTATGTTAACTAATTTATGTCAATATCTACTTCATATATATTATATATAAGAAAAAAGTTTTTTATGGTTAAAATTTTTATTTGGTTGTATATATACTCTATTTAACATTCAAAAATACAGTTTCAACAATGAAAAATAACACATTGTATGTTTCACTCAAAATGTTTGCACGTGAAGAAATTTTGATCCCTACATCTGCACTTAAAATGCATCTATGATGGTATATATTGGACACATTACTATGATCATTTTTCATTAAATAACTTTATACTTAATATATAGCTTGCATATTAATCTATTATTCATTAAGCCTCAAGTTTTAACATAAAAGTACAAATAATAAATAAAAATAAATTATGCTACTACTCACATTCAACACTTAATTTGATCCTAGAAAAATATTTTCTCATAAAAAATGGTGCAAACTTCCTACAATAGTATGTAATGCTGATGTTGATAATGATGATTATCATCCAATAAGACCAAATGTGGTATATAAGAAGGTAAAAAGATATTACTAAATGTTATTTTGAATTTTATTGTTATGCTAAAAAAACATTAAAAGAAGTGTTTCGAGATCATCATAATTTGTTTAGTTAAACAATCCAGAAGGTTGGTAGTGCCACAAATATTTTGAAATTTAATTCCAATATGAGTATAAACTCGATGATCTATGACAATTTTTAAATCTTCAACAATATTACTAGTGTTGCAAACGTGATAACCTTTTTATTGCGCTAACACTCTTTTAGTAATAATCATAACTTAACACATACATGATATTTACTATATATCGGATTATAATTAAATGGGTTAATAATAGTAACATACACATCATTATTTTCATAAAATAACCTTAACAAACTTATCTTTTAATATATAAACCATAAAAATATTTAAAATAGATAATGTAAGGAATCCACATTAAGATGTTTGAAGATTTGCTTTTGCAAGTTTATATAAATTTATTTTATAAATTTTATCATGATAATTTTTACACAAAAAATGGTGAATATCTACATTAAAATTAGTGAACTAAGTGACTTTCTAATTTCTCATTTTGAAAAAATTTAATCTAGTTAAAGTTCTAAAAAATGGTATATATTGGACACATTACTAAGATCATTTGTCATTAAATAACTTTATACTTAATATATATCTTGCATATTAATCTATTATTCATTAAGCAAGCCTACATCTGCTACTCACATTCAACATTTAATTTGATCTTAATTTTTTTCTCTCCTCAACTCTAAAATAGTGCAAACTTCCTACAATAGTATGTAATTATGATGGTAATAATGATCATTATCATCCACTAAGACCAAATATGGCATATAGGAAGGTAAAAAGCTATTACTAAAAGTTATTTTGAATTTTATTGTTATGCTCAAAATGCATTAAAAGAAGTGTTTCAAGATCATCATAATTTTGTTTAGATAAACAATCAAGAAGGTTGGTAGCGTCACAAATATTTTGAAATTTAATTCCAATATGAGTATAAATTGGATGATCTATGAGAGTTTTTTAATTTTCAACCATATTACTAGTGTTGCAAAGGTGATAGACTTTTAAATTGTGCCAACACTCTTTTAGTAATAATCATAACTTAACGCACCCGGATGCGGGTGATCTCCAGGCACAAACAGCTAGCCCTCCACGCGTGCTAGGCACGTCGCCTCCTGCACGGCACCTGGATGGCCACCTGCGCGCTTTCAATAGCCCCATTTCCAATGCTGGGGAATAACTGCAGTTTGATGTGCGATTGAGCGGAGGTCTCGTTCAGCATTCATACCGTTCTGAAACTTGCAGAAGCATTTATGCCTCAATGCGATTCGATCATGGCGCCCAACTGTAATATAATGGCTCCTCCTCCGCCAAATCTTTGTCATTCCTTGTAGCAGTCATTTGGTTAGCTCGAACTTGGGTTCAATCGGCCAGAGGCTGAGCCTATTGTGTCTGTCTCTCCCTCGTCCCCCATTTCCATTCTGTGGAGTGTTCATAGCAGCAATTCAGGGTCTGCAATGCCTCGAAGCCGAGGAGTTCCACGTAGGGGAAGTTCTTCGGCTCCCCGAGGACGCGCCCGACAGTCTCCCTCTCCGCTCATCATTCCCATTTCATCCGCCTCTCCGTCTTCGCCTCCCCCCAACCCCGCCAGACCTGCCCCTAATTCATCCTTGCAGAACTCCCATTTTACTTTTTGTAGCCATCTCAACCAACCCATTATCACCTTCACCACCACTATAATGGTCTCGGAAGAGTCAGAATTGCCTGTTGATCCCATTAGCTCCTCCTCCACTCCTTCTCCTAAGGAAAGCCTGTCTCAGGGTGCTGGGGATGACCCGAAATTTACAGCAATGCATATGCAGGAGGACTCCCCCATTGAAGGAGAGGTCAACCGCAACCGCATGCTGGCAGCTAAAGAAGACGAAGTCATCGCTTGCGGCCTTGTTCAGCATGATTTCGGCATTCTTCACCTGGTCAACCAGTCCGAGGGTGGCGCTAAAGGCGACGACGAGGCTTATTGGGTTGCAGCTCCGGAAACTCAAGCAACAAGGGGCTCCGACCCTCAGACTTCGGGCGAGTAACCTCTCCTTCTGGTTTGGTCGATGCCATGTCTCTCACTTTTGGCTCTTCTCTCTCTCTCTCGCATGTTGTTTTTCTCTCATCATTTGTTCTGCTCACTGTATTGCTGGGCTCCTCCTCAGCCCTTATAAGTCTTTTTGGAATGCTTCTCACTGTATCTACCTTCCTTAGAGGCTGGAGGAGGTCATTTTTACTTAAAATCACCATGGTGGATGAATAATTTTCAAAGATGTTCTCCTCTGCTTGGCGTTTCTTGCCAGCAAGGAGTTTTTTTGTAACAGCTCCTTTTTTTTGCTGACCTGAGAATGTTGTACACCCACAGGTTTAGCTGTTCCTCTCTGTCTACTGGTTTTTTTGCTGAGGGTTGGAAAATTTGCCCTCTGAGGCTGCGACCTCATTGTAAATATTTTTCTCCTTTATTTTAATAGAATTAGCACTTATTCAGAAAAAAAAAAAAAAAATCATAACTTAACGCATACATGATATGTACTATATCGGATTATAATTAAATGGGTTAATAATAGTAACATACACCATTATTTTCATTAAGTAACCTTAATAAACTTATCTTTTAATATAAACCATAAAAAATATTAAAATAGATAATGTAAGGAATCTGAATTAAGATGTGAAAGATTTGCTTTTGCAAGTTTATATAAATTTGTTCTATAAATTTTATCATGATAATTTTACACAAAAAATGGTGAATATCTACATTAAAATTGGTGAACTAAGTGACTTTCTAATTCCGCATTTTGAAAAAACTTAATCTAGTTAAAGTTCTAAATAATGGTATCAATTGGACACATCACTAGGATTATTTGTCATTAAATAACTTTATACTTAATATGTATCTTGCATATTAATCTATTATTCATTAAGCAAGCCTCAATCAACTTTTTTATTAACATAAAAGTACAAATAATAAATAAAAATAAATTATGCTACTACTCACATTCAACATTTAATTTGGTACTATTTTTTTTTCTCCTCAACTCTAAAATGGTGCAAACATCTTACAATAGTATGTAATTATGATGGTGATAATGATGATTATCATCCACTAAGGGCAAAAATGGTATATAAGAAGGTAAAAAGATATTACTAAAAGTTATTTTGAATTTTATTGTTAATATGCTAACCAGTATTAAAAGTGTTTCAAGATCATCATAATTTTGTTTAGTTAAACAATCAAGAAGGTTGGTAGTGCCACAAATATTTTGAAATTTAATTCCAATATGAGTATAAACTGGATGATCTATGAGAGTTTTTTAATCTTCAACCATATTACTAGTGTTGCAAAGGTGAAGACTTTTAAATTGGGCCAGCACTTTCTTAATAATAATTGTAGCTTAACACATACATGATATTTACTATATTTGATTATAATTAAATGGGTTAATTATAGTAACATACACATCATTGTTTTCATAAAATAACCTTAAAAAGCTTATCTTTTAATATAAACCATAAAAACTATTAAAATAGATAATGTAAGGAATCCAAGATTAAGATGTGAAAGATTTGCTTTAGCAAGTTTATATAATTTTTTTTAATAAAATTTATCATGATAATTTTTACACAAAAAATGATGAATATCTACATTAAAATTAGCAAACTAAGTGACTTTCTAATTCCTCATTTTGAAAAAACTTAATCTAGTTTAAAGTTTTAAATTTTTATTTTGATTGTTTTTAAAATTTTTCATTTATTTATTTATCTATTTTAATTATCTTATAATGTTTTTTTATTTTATTTTTTAATTTTAATTTTTGTTTTTAATTTTTATATTTATTTTTATGTTTTTTTGTTATTTTAAAAATTTTATTTTTTATGTTGTTAATTTTATTTTTATTTCTCTAATGATTTTTTTTAAGTGCATCTTCTAATTTATTTATTTTTTTAGATTTGTTTTTTGGTTTTACTAAGTTTATGTGAATCATGGTTTTTGGGAGAAAAAAAATCAAGTGTCATTATCTTTGGATATAAAATTCATAAAATTTGTTATTTTTTCAAAAATTTATTCAATTTTTTCATAAAAATATTTTATTTAACATGTCATTTTTAGCAAAAAGGTCCTGAAATAGGTATTTTTTTAATTAATCTATATGAAAAATGTACATTTTTGTCATGTTTAAAGTTATTATTTTTTAGTGACGATTATTTTATGTGTATTGAGGTATTAATTAATGATATATAAATATATAAGACATTATAACTTCAAAATATTAATTTTATTATTTTTTTAAACTTTGAAAAAAAAATCATTATAAAAAAAATACATTGAAAAGAAAAAAATAAAACACAAGTTTAGAAAACCCATAAAAACCTAACATCTTAAGACGAAAACAAGAAGAGGAATAAGACAACTCAAAAAGTGGTTAAATAATCAACATTTATAAGAAAACTTGTGCACACTTAGGACATAAGAAAATTTAAGTTATAAAAATATGCCTAAAGAAAAAAGGTTGATGCTACTTTCAAAATCCGCATGAAAATCGCTAACACTTAAAAAAAATTATCTATACTTAATACATCAAAAAATTAAAAGTTTCAAAAATAAGCCCAAAAAAACAGGTCACCAACACTTTTCGAAATTAGCATGAAAATCACTAACATTTAAAAAAAAATATGCATGCTTAATACATAATAAGATATAAAGTCTCAAAAATATGTTTCAAAAGAAATGTGTATTATCAACACTTTTCAAAATCATATGCTTTTTATACAAAAATCAGGGAGGCAGAATGAGAGCTCTGCAAATAAAACCTAATGGCGGTCAGGAGGTAAAAGCGGGGGGAAGAAACCAAGAAAGTTAAAGGTGTAGAAAACAGAAAGCAACAACAAAAGACAAGCGGGGAAACCAAGAGCAACGGTCATGACAGAAGCGGCTAGGAGGGGAGAGATCCCGTCCTACCTAGATGTCACGACAGGAGAAGGACAAAATAGTCAGACAATAGAAAAGAAACAAAATGAAGGACTTGTCCTAGGAGTGAGCTGACACTCGAGCAGAAGGGGAAAATGTTTGCCATGTGCAGCAGAGAAACCACGGTTTGTAATCCCGCCAAATAAGCTGGAAAAGTATAAAAGCTACATGAAGGACCACGCCATGATCTGTAGGTTTGTTGGAGTCTGGCCATTCGAGAAAGACCTCACCAGATGGATTCAGCAAAAATGGTAGCCCCTAGGACACATTGAGCTAAACCTGGGAGCAAAAGGCTTCTTTACGGTAATCTTCTCTAACCTGCAAGACAAAGAAAGAGTATTTGAAAATGGCATTTATTTTTACTATAATGTGGGTCTATTCATGAGATATTGGGAAGAATGTTATAACCCTGATAAGGAAAAAATTTTAATAGCACCGGTATGGGTTAGATTATTTGGCTTACCAATGGACTTTTGGGACCCAGAAATTCTGCAAGGGATAGGAAATACGATAGGGAGTTTTGTGAAAATAGCGGAAACCACCAAAAAAGGTAGTTACACTTCATATGCTAGGATATGTGTATACATGAATATTGCTAACCCAATCTTAGATACAATGGAGTTAGAGTACTAGGACGAAGTCTAGCAGCAAACCCTGGACTATGAACATATACCTTCTAGATGTGCAAATTTCATCAATATGGACACCTGGTTAAAGAGTGCCCCATAACAAAGGAAGAAGACAAGAGGAAAGGAAAGCAACAGCAGAAAAAATAAACAGATCATGAAGGATTTCAGAAGGTAAAGAGCAGAAAAAGATCTACCAAAGAAAGCTCAAATGAAGGAAAGAAGGTACAACAAACAAACCCAGGAAAATCAAATAGCTTCGAAATCCTCCAAGAAGAAGGAGAAAATGAGGATCAAACCATGGAATACCACGAAGACAAAGGGAAAGACACTAGCTATAACAGTGAAAGGACCCATACGAAGAGGAAAGCACATGAAGAACAGGTAGAACAACTAGAAAAAGGCAAAGAACAGGAAGAACAGATAGAAAACATAGAGACAGAAATGGAGATAAATAGGGGGGAAGACATAAGTATAGAAGAAGAAGTCCTGAGAAAGCTATTAAATGAATGGAGAAACTTGGATGAGTGCTTTATTCCCGAGGACCAGAAAAGGCTCTATGCAGAAACATTCCAGCAATATCAAGCTAAACAGGAAAAAGGAAAAACAGGGACAGAAGAATATCCAGTGAATCAAAAGGACAGTTGGCCAGACCAGCAAGGACTAGTAAAAGGAGGGAAAAAAAATGAGGAAGGAAAAATATTAAAGATTCCATACAACTAATGGGGGAAATGTTAGTGAACACAGGGAGGGTAGTTCCGCTATTGGCGGTGTTCCAAAACCTCAACCAAACCCCTCAATGATATTGACATCCTGGAATATAAGAGGTCTTAACAATAAAGGGAAGCAGAGACATTTAGCGGAATGGCTGAGAAAAGACAAACCACAAATTATGCTGCTTCAGGAAACTAAAATTTCAAGTCAAAAGATGGAGGAAATTTTAAATAAAATAAAACCTAAAATATGAGCACGTAACCATAGACGCTAAAGGAAGTGCAGGAGGGATAGCAGTCATCTAGAATCCAGCAGAAGTTACAACAGACTAGTGGATAGGAATGCCCAGAATCCTTACAGGAAATTTTAGACTCATAGGGCAGAGTGAATGGTTTTTAGTTTCAGTAGTCTATGGGCCCTACACCCCAGCAGATCGCAACTTATTTATCAGTCAAATGCAAAATCTTGGGAATATGCATCAGGAACAAATGTGGATTACAGCAGGAGACTTCAATCTGACAACCTCCAAAGATGAGAAGAAAGGAGGAGCACAGAGGGAAGACCCGAAAATGGAGAGATTTCGATATGTGCAAATAGAATTAAAGTTGGTGGACATTCCAACTATCAATGGAAAATTTACCTGGAATAATAGAAGAGGCGAGGACAAACAAATAGCGTCATGACTAGATAGATTCCATGCCTCTGAACAATTAATAGGAAAGGACATCTACTATGAAGCCTCTATTCTCCCATCGATAGGGTCAGACCACTGGCCTATTAAATTGGAGATTACGATGAACCCCCAGAACAAAATAAGGTCTTTTCAGTTTGAGACCTTTTGGCTCAGGGATCTAGAATTCATAGACAAGATGAAAACTTGGTGGCAGGAGAGTAAAACTGGATTGGAAGGTAGAAACAAAATGTATACGTTCCAAATAATACTAAAAGACCTAAAAGGAAAAATTAAAAAATGGAACAGAGAGGAATTTGGTAACATCCAAAAAGAAAGAAAAACTACAGATAAGAATGGAAGGAATCCAACAACAAATCATAGAGGGAGGAAGAAGTGAGGCACTGGCAGAGGAGGAAGGGAGGGTGATTAACAAAATCAAGGAAAGAAGAAAGCAGGAAGAAATTCTGTGGAAACAAAAATCATGAGTCCAATGACTGAAAGAAGGGGAAAAAATTCAATTTTTTTCCACAAAGCAATGTTGAATCATAGACAGCACAACAAAATTTTTTCACTCAAGGACAAGCAAGGGAACAGGGTACTTCAACAAGAAGAAATGGAGAAGCTACTGGTAGATTACTTCAAAGGGATCTTAACAAAACCTAATATACACAGGGAGGAGGAAATTACTAAGGTGTGTCAATATATTCCTAAAAACGTGACTAGAGAACAGAATCTTGCTCTACTCAGAGTGATCACAAAAGAAGAAGTGGAGGAAGTGGTAAAAAAAATGGTGAAGAACAAGGCCTCGGGACTAGATGGATTTACTATTGAATTTTACCAAGCCTCTTGGAGTTTCATGATCCAGGACCTTGTAGAACCGGTGGAAGAATCAAGATGCACAAAGCGCATGCATCCAGCCCTAAATGCCACCTTCCTAGCTCTGATTCCAAAAACGGAGAATTCAGAAGAACCCCAGGGATTCAGACCAATATCTCTATGTAATGTAGTATATAATTTAATGGCTACAATAATGAAACAGACTCAAACAAATCTTGCCTGACTTCATTGCACAAGATCAAACTAGTTTTGTTAAGGGAAGATAGATAATAGACGGTATAGTAGTTGCTCAAGAGGTAATACACTCACTGAAAAACTCCCAAAACAAAGGCATGCTAAGAAAACTTGTTTTGGCAAAGGCCTATGATTGTTTAAGTTGGGAGTATCTGGGGGGCATCCTTTAGGCTCATGGCTTTGACGAGAGATGGGTAAATTGGATAATGTCAATGGTGAGCACCCCTATGATGTTAGTTATGCTAAATGAAGCCGCGATGGAAGCCTTTAACCCCACGAGAGGGCTTAGATAGGGTGACCCTCTTTCCCCATTTTTATTCATTTTAGCTGTCGAAGGCTTGGGCAGGTTGGCAAAAGCGTGTCTTGCCAATGACCAGTTAAAGGGACTACGAATTTGGGGTTATGAAATCCCTATAACACACCAGTGGTTCATAGTTGATGTAATGATCTACAGACAAGCCACTCTTAAGGAAGCTCAACAAATCCTGAAAATATTATCTAAATTCACAAAAGCCTCAGGGAAATTAACAATGAGAAATCAGAAATATTATTTTTAACACAGAGGTCGCATCCCAAATATTCTTGGCTAGAACAATGGGATTCAGGGTAGGAAGCTTCCCAACAAAGTATCTGGGCATAATGCTAAATGAGTATCAGTACAGAGTAGCGAACTGGGACCTCTCATGGGAAAGATAAGGAAAAAGATAGACAATTGGACATTTCGGTCCCTGAATACTCCTAGCTGGATAATCCTCCTAAGAGCAGTATTGCGGTCCATACCCATATGCCAAATGTCTAGTCAAGCTGTCCCTAAATCTATCTTTCAAAAATTAGTAGATATGTTTAAGAAATTTTTATGGCAAGGAACAGGTAAAACACGAAAATGGGCATTACTCTCTTGGGAATGGCTCAGCAAACCTGTCAACGATGGAGGCCTAGGTTTGCGGGACCCTTATATACTCAACCAAGTGATGGGAGCAAAACTGTGGTGGAGGTGGACACAGGTTGGACAAGACTTATGGAAGAAAATATGGGAGAAGAAATACGAGGCAGCAGAGAAACCAAAAGACAGGATGAGAAGCCAAACAAAGGAAAAAGGTTCAGCGATATGGAACTTGGCTAGAAACAATAGAGATTTGATAAGAGACTACAACTTTTGGGAGGTCAGAGAGGGGGACACAACCAAGTTCTGGGAGGAATCCTAGTAGCAACGCGAAAAGCTTCTCCACAAAGAAGCCATCCAAGAAATCCAAGAATTTACCTCTTGATCAAAGGGAGAGCTGGTTGGAAACTTCTAGAAACCAAGCATAGGAGAATATTGGCGAAATTGGAAGCAAAAGGATGACTGGGTAGCAGCCCCAGAGCTAGCAAGTTGGGGATATTACCACAAAGAAATGGCATCCAGGAAAGTGGCAATGAAAACTGGGAAGGATATACTCATATTGGGAACTCGAATAAAAGGCACGTTCTCTATAGCAGAAGGGTATTACTTGAAGGCAGGGCATAATAGATAGCCAAAATAAAAAAAAAATGGAAAAACATTTGGAAAATCAATACTTTTCCTAAAGTAACCTTCTTTCTATGGATTTTACACCATGGCTGGGCACTAACCTGGGATCAAATTCGGAAAAAAGGCCTGTAGGGACCCTCACGTTGTGCACTCTGCCACGAACAGGAGGAGATGATGGAGCACCTAACCAATAGATGTACTACCAGTAGCAACCTATGGAGTAGTCACCAACAACTATTTGAAAATTGTCATAGAAACTACCATAATATAAAAAATACTTTGGAAAATTGGCCAAGAAAACCTTACCAGAACCAATTCTTAAACCGAGCGTGGATGCTGTCAGTAGGGTTCATGATATGGAATATCTAGAAGGAAAGAAACAGTGTGATCTTTAAAGAAAAATCGAGAACCCTAACCAAAATATGGAAACAAACAATCCAAAATATCAGAGAAACAATTTTAATAGAAAGGTGGAAAGATGAAGACCGGAAGATTAACCAAATAGAGGAGAGAATTTTGCAAAGGTTACAATTAAACCAGAGCATGATAGAGAGAACCCTAAGTAAAAACCAAAACAGAGAGGTTGAGGAGATAAACGAGTACAGGGATCCACCACAAGGCTTTGTCAAACTAAACTTTGATGGGGCAACAAAAGGAACCCGGGAGAAGCAAGAATCAAAGGGCTATTCAGGAACGATGGAGTGAAAATTCTTAGAATTTTCATGATGGATTATGGAGAAGCAATGAACAACGAAGTGGATTTACATGCGTTGAAACACGGACTCAAAATCACAATTCAGGAGAAGCACCAAAACCTTCAAATTGAGGGCGATTCAAAACTGGTAATTGACATGGTAAAACAACTACAAAATAAGACACCAGTGGAAAAGATTAGCAGGAGCTAGAGAACAGCATGGTTAATCAGTGAAATAGGGAAATTGATCCATGGAATAGACTATCTGATTCCCACACATGTAAGGAGAATAGGCAATAGACTAACAGACTAGTTAGCAAATTGGGGAAGCCGAAACAGGGGAAGGACGATGGACATTGGAGGAACAGAGATCCCCCACCCGGAGGAGAAGTTGTAGCTGCAGAACCTCCTCGACGTTGATAAGGGTGGCAATAGAAATCTAGAGAGGAATGTTCAGGAAAAGGTAGTAAGTGGCAAACGCGAGGAAATGACATAGCCGATGATGACATAAAAGGCCACATGTGAGAAAGGAAAGGAGTAGGGCAGGTGACGGAGCCGGGCAACTGACGGGGCAGCGCAGGGACGGTTCGTATCCTGAGGAGCCAGCAAAGGTGCAAGCAAGGTATGAGATGGAGCAGGGCAGAGGTGGAGCCGGGCAAAGGGTCAGAGAAGGGATGGCAAGTGGCAGCAGAAGGACATAAAGGATATGATAAGAGCAGCCGGGAGGAAGTAGGAGTTATGAGGAGTAAAGGTGGACAAAACGGTCGAGACACGTCCTGAGGAAAGGACTTGGGAAAGAGTGCTGGAAAAGGAAAAGGACAGGTGGAGGTTAGAAGGGACAAAAGGATTGGAATAAACAAAAGAGGGCTTGAGGTGGCAATAGGAATTTTCATGCAAGAGAGAACGAGGGAACAAAGAAAGGTGGTAGACAAAAGCAGCGCTCAGACAAAGGCCACAACATCAGTAGGAAAGGTGGTATGTAGTCTTTTTCGCCTATTCGGTTGTTATCTTTGTAGCTAGAAGTCAGAGTCTTTGTAATTCTCCTGAGGCAACCATGAGGCCGAAATCAGAAGGTAGCCATAGCCTGTCAATAGGATCCATGAGACCTGGGAAACAAATTCCTTACTGGACAAGAGGCGCAAGCCAGAAAGCCCTAGCTCCATCGAGATTCATTGGTCACCTGGGGAAACAGAAACAAGGCCTATTGTGGAAAGGAAAAACAAAATCTAGGTGAGTTCTTAAGGTGGGGAAGAGTGGAACCTCAGGAAGACGAGGTAGCCCTGTAAGCAGCAAAACCCTTGATCCTCTCTTTCTAGCAGGAAAGCCCAAAAGGTTATCCTTGGAACATAGTATAATCCGTCTCTGCCGATAGCTGGAGAGACGTGATGCTCTGCACAGGCCTTCTGAACAAGAGCCACGATGGGTCCGTGTAGCCATTTTAAGAGGTGGAAATGAATCGAGCCGAACTCCAGGCCAGTCCCTGGGGTGCTTGGCGCGGTTACATCACTGTCAAACCCCTCAAAATTGCAATTCTGGCAAGGAAAGGGTGGTAAGTAATCGGATTAAAAATCAAATTCTAAATAGTGTTAATGGTTTTTGGTATGATGTCTTGCTAGGTAAGAAAGACTCTGTTAAGCAAAGCATTCAGTCAGGACAAAAGATGCCCCCCCGGAAAGGGAAAAATGTCCCAAAGCAGGAAGAGGGAACTAGTAAAAATAAGAAAAGGAGAGGAAGGAAGTCGGAGGCTGAGCATAGGATGTACATGATAAATGCTTACATGGTGGGGAACCCACCTGAAATTAGGGAACAGATAAATGGGTGGGAAAGAGAACTGAGTTCAATCAGCTCGAACAAGGAGATCCCTAGGGGAGAATGGGAGGATATGGTGCCGGACCCAGGTAATTCGCACAGCCGCAATTCGCTTTTCAATAAGTCAATTCAACATTACTGGATAATGAAGCACATGGTAGCTAGAGCAATCCAGATGAATCAGGTTGTCCAAGAGGAAGAAGAGGGGGACAGGAGGCAGTAGATTGAGCAGTTATAGAATCAGAATAAGAAAGAGTTGGAAAACATGAAATTATTCCTTCTTAAGGAAATAGCAGAGGTACAGATTCAGGTCTCCTACAACAATCTCATCCTGGGAAGAATGGAACAGATGCTGAGGGAGATGAAATGGATGATGGACCAGCGAGCCGAGGTTCCTGGATCAAGCGCCAAGGCACTGCTTTGATAATCTCCTTAGATGAGGATTGATGCGAGTGGTAAAGTTGGCTAAAGTATTTTGGATATAAAACACTGATATTGAATGTATTACCTTAGAATAAAAGCTAGGATAATGTGTCGAGCTCGAAAGAGAAGATATGTTAGAAACATTGATATGAACATTTTCAAATTTTGGTCTGGATTTAATGCAGACATGTGGTTGCTTGGTTTCCTGTGGGCAGGTTAACCACCTGGAACATATAAGGATGGATGTAAATTGTGTTTTTGAAAATAGATAGCAACTTTGCCAAAGTTAACAAAAAAAAAGAAATCATATGCTTTTTTGCAACCTCTAAAAATGTGAGAACTGGGTCAAGTTCTCATTTGATTAGTAATTGTGTTAGAAGGATGGAGACACCTTTTCTAGATCAAAATGTACCAATATCAACAAAGGATATTAAGGAAATAAATAAAATAATTGAGGCATGAAATGAAGTATTTGGAAACAAATATTAGGTTAAAATGCAATTACAAAAAGAAATGGAAACCTTATAGATAAATATCAGTCAAGAAGGGAGATTAGAAGAACCAATAGCTTAATAATCCTACCTTCATAATGAGATTGGAATCTAAGGAAAGTCAGAAGAAGTTCCCTAGAAACAAAAATAAATATTTCATTGGTTAAAATAAGGGGACAAAAGCACTAATTATTTTTATAAATTGATGATAAATAAAAGAAATGGGAGTATAATATTTGTTCTCAAATCAGCCTCTAGGTAAAATCTTGAGAAGCATGAAAACATTGAGTAAGAGCTTAAATTTCACTTCAACTAACTATTGAAAAATCCTACCGACAATGGGAAAGTGGAAATCCAATTCATAACAAGATTAATTCTCTTTTCTACCTCGTAAGTATTAGTATACTAATGAGATCGATCTCTCTAGATGAAGCAACTTGAACCATTAAAGATATAATAGTAGTTATGTCTTAGGTCTTGATTGTTTTACCACAAATTTCTTTCAAACCCATTGGGTTTTACTAGGTAGAGATGTATGGAATGTTGTGGAGGAATCAAGAAGAATTATCTAGTATTTCAAGTATTTTTTTCTTGATCGAATATTCAATGATGAGGATGAAAACACAATTGAGAAGTTCTAACCTATCTCACTATGTAATGTCATTCATAAAATCATCACCAAAGTTATTTCTCATAGATTGAAGTTTATTACGAGTAAGATAATTTCTCAAGAACAACTAGGGGGTTGTGTTGAAGGAAGGAAAAGTTTGGATGGTATAAGTGTGGTTGATTAATATAAACACTCCATGAACTATATCATATTCCCAAATATTATAATTAAGCTAAATATATCTACGGCCTATGAAACAACTAGCTAGGAATTCATCCAATAAATGTTTATTGCCTTCCAATTTTATCCAAAATAGATTTCATGTGTTTATAATTGGATCTCCAAAATCTTTTATTCAATATTGGTAAATTTCTCTACATCTCCTACCTTCAACCACTCTCAAGGTATTAGATAAAGGGAACCTCTATCCCCCTCCTTTTATATCCTAATGGTAGAAGGACTTGGGAGAAGATTAGAGCTATCCTTAGACTCTAACAAACTTAATCATGCATAAATCTCCACAAACATTATGACCCTTTGTCCCACCTTGAATTCACAAATGGTACTCTACTCATGGGAGAACCTAGTATATAGGAAACCAATGTTGTAATATCATTTTTAGAAACCTTGGACTTGTCTTTTGGTTCCTTGATTAACCTATGTAATTATATCATATATCTCCTGAATAAACCTATAATTATCCAATATAATACCATGTAAATTATTGGATATTGAAAAGTAACGATTCCTACTAGATATTTATAAGTCTAGTGATGGTTGGATGAGACTTATTGGGAGTGGTGGCTCCCCTCAAGTGGTGGCCTACAAATTCAAGGGAATGGTGGCTTCCTATAAGTTCTAGCTTGCATATTTCATACAACTTGTGGCCTAGAGTGAGTGGTGACTTGCATAATAGGAAAGTTGTGGCTTGCACACTTGTGGTGGCCAATGGCTATATAAAGGAATATTTTATAATAATAGAAGAAGATTAGAGAAAAACATTCAATGGTGGTTTTCTCCCTTGTGGTTTCCACCTTACATTTGATGTCCCTATGTGTGCATGTTATTGATGATTACTCGTGTTTATTTGATTGATGTTCTTATGTTATGTGACTTGGTTTGTTTCTTATTATTTATGGATATGCATATATCTACTTATGCGTTATGATGCTAATAAATGAATCAATCAAGGTTTATGATAAGAAGGTGAAAAGGGGTCAAAATATATCACAAGGAATAATATTGATTCACACCCTCCCCCATTATTGTTCAAGGTTTATAACAAGTGGTATCAGAATGCGGCTCTTAGTTACAACTTAATCATTGGAGAGTAGATCTAGGCAGATTTGGTGAAAATTTTGCAACTTTTGTATTTTAGAATGAATCCTCCAAGAGTTTATGTCTTGTTGCTACAAATTTCAACGTATGGCATGAAAGAGTAAAAAATAAATTATTGTCTTTTGGATCTAACATTTGGAGGTTGGCTTATGAAGGATGTGGCAAGGATCAACTTCCACCTAAAATAATGCAGCATAATGCTCAAGCGAGATGTATCATTTTTTAGAATCTCCATAATGTTGACTTAGAGAAAACTAGAGATCTAAAATATGCCAAGTACATTTGGGACAAACTATAACTATTCTTTGGAGGTGATGGAAGTAGTAATGGAGAGGTCGAAAAGAAAGGTAAGAAGAAACAAAAGAAAAAGGTTCATCAAGGGCAAGAACCTTAGGCAAAGAAGATTAGTCCCCCTAGAGCGAACGATGAAGTTGAAAAATTATAAAATGAAGCTTCAACAAAACCTAGTGTGCTTCCATGGAGTAGATCTGAAGGTATAGATACTAATGAGTTGATTTTGATTTATATGTTGGATGGTTCTTATTCTATTCTTGGTGAGTTTCCTATTGAAGATGATGATAATGTTGAGCTTATTAGAGCTGAGTATGAGTCTACCATGCTTGTTATTGAGAAAATTTCCATTGAAATTAATAAAATAACAACTGCATGAAAAGATTAAGAAAATATCTTGCAGATTTGTGATGAAAAAGAAAAGGAGATAAAGAAAGAGATTGTTAATTTGGGGATGCAATTGGTAGAATTGAAAAGAATTGAAGAGATTATGAGGAACCAACAAAAAGAGCAAGAGGGTTGAGTTATTTAGCTTGAAGTTGAAGTTGTCACATCGAGGAAGAAACTATAAGAAAAAGAAAACCAACTGAAGCAAGTGAAGAGAAACGATATCCTTGGATAGCTTGCTTGAAAGCCAAATATCTCCATTAGATAGATCTAGTCTTGGTTTTCAAAAGGGAAAATCCAGCTTGCATCTAGGTAGGAACAATAAAGGACAACAAGGAAGACCTCTAGTGAACAATAGTAGTAGCGAGAGTAGGAAAGGAGGAAACATGTAGCATATCCAGCAACAGTAGAGAATAATACCTCAAGAAGAACATACATTTGGAAGACCATTTGCTCCTATGGTTAGAGATTGTGGCAGATTTGTAAAATTTCAAAGGAATCAAAGCCCCTTCTTTCCTTTGATGGAACAGGTAGAGTGTTATAATTGTCACAAGTTTGGACATGCTGGAGCCAACTGTAGGAGCAGAATGTACAGATCACATCAACAAAGCTTGCAGCAGTTGATGAGCCCTAATATTGCAGCAAGGATGTTGTGACTCTTAGGCAGACGAACTTACTTTATCAACCTGGGGTTTGTACAAACTTGGGGGTGACAATGCTATATGCACAACAGATGCAACCATTTACTCTTGTCACTCCTCAACTGGGGTGATAGACCACTAGGGTTTTTCAAACCAATTTTCTATTGACTAGAAGGAGGTTGACTACTGACAATGAATGAAAAGCTATCTTTAATGCATAAAGTAAATGCTTGCCTATTTTAAGGAAATGAAAGTGATGGATAGAAAGTGATATGAAATGACATGAAATTACCTAGCTAAGAGTTAACACACATTACTTGTAGAAGAAACCTCATTTAACCTTGCATTCTATCATCTAGCTATATGGACTAAGTAGGCATGGAAATTATCCCAACACCGTTATGACTGAAGCATGCATACACTAACTAAATATTGCATAAAAGAGGCTTTTGGTTTTCAATTTAGAAATGTAAATTCTAAGCTAATAATATGATCTTTTGCAGGGGAGGAAGGTATGGAAAATCTGGTCCAAAATGAAATTGACAGGTATGGAAGTCAAGTTGAAGGCCTACCCTAGGCTTTGATCATCATTTCTACCCAAACCAGTCTAACATAGGTTGCTATAGGGTTTCCTATAGTTACTATAGGATTTCCTGTAGTTACTACAAGATGTCTTGGTTTACTACTTGAAACTTAGCTGAAGGTTGTAGGAAGGTAGGGAAGGTGAAAGGAAGTGCTGGAAAGATGTATGATGGTAGAATGAGGTATGGGTAAGGTGCCCACTACCCAAGGATCAACCCAACTCTTTAGGATGGTTGGATTTGTTCAAGGTGGTTGTCCATGGTTGCTACAAAAAATAAATATGAATTAGTGGTTGCTAGGATTGGGTGAGAGGTGGAGAAGAATTCGATGAGTGGTGGAATGAATTCGTTCTTGCAGATCAAAAAATCTTGCAAAAACACATATTATTTTCTTCATTCATGTACAACTTTATGTAAATGTGGAAAAGATGAGTTGAATTTGAGAAATTGATTTATTGATGGCTAATGGCTTAAATCTATGGAATGAAATGCTTTCTAATCTATAGAAAACTCAAGAAACCAAAATGACAATAGTAGGTGCTTCTAAGAAATCATAAACAACGATCAACTCAACAAGAAATCTTAAATTATACAATGACCAAAAGATTAAAAAAAATTGGCGTTGTGAGAGTGGGGCCCTTAAACCATGATCCGATGAGGGAGATGAGGAAGAGGCCACTGTCACAAGTCATTCTAAAGTATTTTCTTTCACTATTATAACACTGATCTACTTCTCCAACTAATGGAAACAAAACTAACCAATCAATCAAAGACTTGTAAATTAAACAAAGCATAGATAACTTTAGAAACTAATCTATGATTCTAATCTAATAATACATGTAGAAAAAGAAGAAACTCTACTTCTTGGGTTGGGCCCTAACTCAAGAGTTTCAGCTCTCTGGGTCAACTCAGTGCTGGATCAAATTAACCCTTTTCAAAATGTCAAAAATAAAATGAGAATAACAGTCACAATATTGTAGCTCTAAATTGCCACTTGGCTACAATAAAAATTCGAATCCTAATGAGGCCATAGGCCTTCTTATTTATACAATTGAATTTACCAACAACTTCCTAAAAATTAGGGAGGCTTGGCTTCCAAACTTGAGATTGATTTGTCTTCAATTATCACTGGCTTGGCTACCAATGAACTCAGTTGGCTTGGTTGGCTATTGAGATCTGGTGGAGGAATCTTCGAGTGATTGAGGAGTTAAGGAGGGAGACCAAATCTCCTAAAGTCCCTCTTGCTTGTCTACTTTGAGTTCCTGCACTTAAATTAGCCCAAAATTGCTCCAAATCTTGCAATTAATGCACATTAGGCCACATGACATAACATCTCACCTCTACCCTTCTCACTAAGAAAAACATAATAGAATATGTAAAGAAATGTGAGAAAAGTTAATTTTAATAAGCTGGAGGGCCATTAAGGTCCATATAATTTACCTATTGATGAGTCTCATCAACACCCCCCTACTGAAAGTGTTTCTCATCCTTTGAGCAACTTAGTCTATGTCCATATCTTTCATAGCTATTGTGGCCTTTCTGACATCCTAGGCCTCTATTCATGGAGTTTTCTCTTGTGTGTTAGGGCCTAAATCTACCTCAGGCTGAGAAAGGCAGGTTTAGGGTAACATCAAACCACGCTTAACCTAGTAGCTAGCCCTACTAGGTTGGGAGAGGGCTCTCTCCTTGTCAATCTCAATGAAAATATATCAAGGAAAGGGTTGATATGACTGATATAAAGACTAATTTCAGGCTAAGTATGCTTTCTCAGAGGAATTTTGATTTTAATGGTTGGTTGCTAGATTAGATGAGGAAGGCAACTTTGGGTCCGAGAAATGAACACAGATTTGTAGAGGTTTATGTGGGGCGAGGTAGGTAAGTGTTTTAGCAATTTGAAATGAGTGTAATGGTGAGTCTAAAGACTGGTGAGGAGCTAGAGAGGGTATGCAAGAGTCATGAGTCCTTCAAATAGTAGAAAACATGTAAAACTAAATAAACCCTAAGGGAGAGCACTGAAACACCAATGGATTCTACCTTTCAAACTCGATCCATTTAGTTATGCTGAAAGAGAGAGATGATGGCACACATAAACATAAGATAAACTGAATTACAGAGAAGAAAACAATGCTAAATCACATTACCACAAGAATCCCACAAAATGCTACAAAACCCTAGTTTATTTCCTTGCCAAATTGCAGAAGTGATGTACAATAGTGCTCAATGCATCCACAAGAGTCCAACCTTTACAAATGACTAAAAAAACACATGATATAAACCTCCAAACCACCTAAGCTATCCATCATGGGTCGAACCCATGAGAAGAGGGGTGGTTTCAACTATATCTAAACTAGGAACAAAAAAATAGGCAGTGGAATAGCTTGCCTCTAAAACCTAGGAAACTGATTCATTCAACTCTAACCACCTGCAACTGATGTATCTACCTTATCAAGTCAATTTTTATCATTTTTACATAATAGTACATCAATTTACATCGTTTCACATCATGAATTTGACCATAAGAGACAAAAAGTCAAACTAGAAGAAAACTAGGCGAAAAACAAAGGTTTTTAGCAAAATTGACAATTTTTCATCCTGTGCGTAGCGCCATTTTTTCTGTGTGTAATGCTTTTTCCAAGCTGCTTTTGAAGGCCTTACCCTTCACGAAATGTGCTCCAAGATGGCTTGTTGGAAAGGTCTATCTGTATAATTTCTATGAAAAGTGGAATTTTGGATTTGGTGTCCATTTTCCCCTCGAAAATTGCAATCTCCCAAGACTGCTTCCTGTGTGGTCAAAAAGTGGCAGAGAGGGCATTTTTTGGGTGTTTTTGGCTCTTTTGGAGGTCCAAAACTTGTCAAAATTTCCTACTAATTTCTTAGCATGCATAAATTTTCATAAGGAATCCAAAAATTCCAAGTTTTCTTCAAATGGTGGTCCCTATCAAAAGCGAATGCCGGTGGCGCTACACATCTGTTGGAAAAGCCTGTGTGTGTAGCACCATTGATTCTGTTCGTAGCGCCGTTTTCAGATCATGTTTGGGAGATCTTTCCAGTGTCCAAATTGGGTGAACGATATCTTGTTGGAAATATTATTGAGTTTAATTTCCAACACAACTTTAATTTTTCAATTTGGAGTTCATTTTCCCTGTCAAAAGTCAAATCTCCCAAGACTGGTCAAAATGTGCAAAATGAGGTTGTCTGAAGGCAAAGTGTTGTTGCAGTCAACTTTCGAAGGTCTTACTAAAATCCCAATTGAGCTCATGATTTCTCATTGGAAAGCTATTTGTGTCTAGTTATCATTTCACTCATGAAGCAAGTCATTTGGCCAACCAAGCTAGGAGAAATCTTTATTTTCCCAAGGTCACTTCAGAGGTGCGTCAATTCTCCTGAGGAAACTGTACTTTTAACATTTCTCCAAAACCATGACACATGTGTAAAAGTTGAAGGATTTTTCCTTCCTTGGACTATTTTTGACAAAAAGCTCTCTCACTTTCTCCAAATTCATCTTCTATTTCTCAAAAACATCATTTGAGTAAAACCTACCCCGATGTGTGGAATAGGGGATTTGTCGAAATGAAGGGAAATGAATGGGATAAGGGGCTTCTAAATTCTTGAGGAAACTTTGGGAAGTAGGGAGGGATGTTAGGAAATAGGGGAAAGTGAAATTTCAAAGATTGAGTGAGGGGAAGTGGTCCAAAAGGGCTAAACACATGCCAAGCCTAGAAAATTGTCAAATTGTAGCAAGAAACTAAGGTTTGTGGGAAAATGAGGAATTTGAGGGATATCAGTGATGGGAAGTGTTTAATAAGGTACATTAAGGATAGGGGAAGGTGTATGAGCATTAGGGTGCAAGCTTTGTTGATGATTTGACCATCCAAGAGAAATTACCTTCAAAACCCCAGGAGAGGGAAATGAGCCTTACCCAAGTACAACTGAAGCATGAACAAGGTGTAAAATGACCCATTAGAACCTGAAATGATGATGAAAACCCTTTGAATGATGGTACACTCAGTTGAATGGTGACATGGACCGACCTTTGGACAATTTCGAAAGGAGTGCAAACAAACCCTAGACCTAATACCTAGTTACCAAATTTTACTTGAAAACTCACTGAAATGACAAAATTTGACTTTGACACTCTAAGACCACTTTGTAAGAGCATATTTGATCACTGGAGGAAGGCTGCAAAGACTGACACTAACATTGTGGATAAAACCCTACATGTTTCTCTATTTCCTCTCATTGTTTTCTATTCTCTTCCTCTTTCCTACCTTCTAGTACCCAATAGGAAGGGTGGATTGAGTTGCAAACCAATCCTATTGATTTCGAGTCTCTGCATTGCATTCTTATACAGTGTGGTCCTTTCTAGTGCATATCTCATCCTCTTAGGGTAATGCTACTCTCTGATCCTTAGGTTATATGGTAGGGTGCTCCATCTCCTTTGTTATGCTTGTTGCTTTCATTTCCTAGCAACCTCAAGTTGTCTTCAAAGTGGTTGATTTCTTGTTCTTGATTAGCTAGGTATCTTGGTGCAAGTTGGGGATCATTAGCGATGATGTTGTGGTTGCTAATGACAACTGTGGAATTCATTTGTTCTACTCTAATATAAATGGATCCCCTTCTTCCCTTTCCAACACCCCCTTCACTTCCTTAGCCTAGGCCTCCTCATGATTCATCCATGATGTAAGGGCCATTAGTTGTAAGTCCCCCAACTTTGCATTAGATTCCCACACATTCAAGTCTGTTAAGGCCAATTTGTGAAAGCAGAATTTTGATTTCTTGGCATTATCCTCTAGGGTGTTCTTGTCACATAGTTCAATTAACTGTCTATAGTCTTGGAAAGGCATAGTCCCTTATTGTGCTTGTGTCTTGATCTGAAATTACAGCCATTGATCTTTGAGGTGGAAGGCATATGATTTTGATGGCATCCTGCACTGGAGTGTCTCCATGGAGAGGCTTGCAATGGTGGCCAATTGGCTCTCTTTTTCCTGTAACTACCACCTTAGCCATGTGTTTTGTGCCTCTAGTTGAGATCTCATAGTTTTTTCCTTGTCTCTCATCTTACTCAACTCCCTGCCCATCTCTAGGAGTTGTTCTTCCATATGGCCCACATCCTCTACCTTCTTTGATTTGGAAATTTGCATCCAGCAATGTGTCCTTCCTCTCTCTTTCTCAAGCTCAAAGAAGAGAGCGATGGAAAATTTTTGTCGTATTACTCTCCCTCCCTCAATGAATCTGTAATAAGAGCTCAGATTGGTTTGTGAGCTAGGATCCTGCAACTCTTGGACCTCTCCCTTAGATGTCTTTGGAGACGCTGCCCCGTCGTGCACTTGTGTTGCTACTTCCTTGCCTTCCCTCTGTCCCTGTTATCCTTCCTGTAGCTTTTTTTTTGTGTTTCCTTTAGTGCAAGCAAAGTTTTTTGTAGGACTATTTGAGGATCATGTAGAAGGAATTTTCCTCTCTGTAAAGGGGTCACAGGTGCCTTGTCTTTATTTTCTGATGTTGACCTGGTGACATGCTTCCTAACATAGCTAATAGGAGACTTTGGGGTATCTTTTTTTGATGCACCCTCTTCACCTTTTATTTCTAGGGAAACTAACTTTTCTTGCTCTTTTGGTGACTCCTCAATTATGATTGGAGTCTTGGTGGGTGTTTGTGGTTTCCCTTGTTTGACCTAGTGTTCCTCCTTATTTTGAAATAGAGGGGATTCTACCTCTATATTTTCCCTTTTGACTTGACAAGTGTGTTTAGGGTAGTCAAGGTAGAAATTGCCTCCTTCTCAATGGGTTTAGGAGACAACCTTGGAGATTCCTCCCCTTCCTTGGTATGTTCCTCAAGCCTTGCTTCTTCCTTTTTTTCTTCCTCCTCACTTTTCTCTTCTCCTTCATCTTATTTTGTTGCTTATTTCTCTGTTTAATCTTTTCTTCCTCCTCTTCTTCCTCTTGTTCTTGTTCTCCCTCTTTGGGTTCTTCTTCATATTCTTCTGTTGCCTCTTAACCACTAGAGGTATTGTCCCTATCATATTCAAAGGCTTGTATTTCAATCACAATATTGAATAGGGATTCTTAGATGGCTCAAGGCATCCTCTAGTATTAGCTTGATAAGTCCATGGTGTGGAAATTGCTGATTTTTTCCCACTTGGACCTTTAGGCTCATGTCTATTATTGATTGTAGCAAAATGTAGGGTACACTGAGTCTTATGTCAATGGGTATCTCCTCTCCAAATCTCAAGTCATGGAGGAGTCTAAATTGGTAGCCATAGATTATATTGAGACTCCCTTCACAAGAGATATATTTGAGAATATGATAGCTCACCTCATTACAAGGATAGGGAAGGCTTTCCCTTCTTATCCCATTTTCGTCCTCAATTGGCTCTTCATGCCTTAAGAAGAAGTTTTCCTCAGCAAAAGTGCTTTCATCCTTATCCAACTTTATCCATTGCATCCCTTCACAAAGTGTAGTGATTCTACTAATTACCGCAGGAGTAATTGTTATTAACAATCCTCTTACCACAGTAGTAGCACTGGTTCTAGCCTGAGGGTTGAGTGCCATGGAAAATTCTTGAGTTACATCATCATCATACCCTATGATCAGCTCAAAGAATAAAAATTGGTTATACCTTCTAAACATTTCTAGCATAGGGGGGTGGAGGTGTATCCTAGATGTCTCTATGGGTTCCCTTCTATGAAATTCTCATATTATGTCTCACTTCTAGTTAGATGACTATAGGGAGTTTGGTA
This sequence comes from Pinus taeda, assembly GCA_000404065.3. NCBI lineage: Eukaryota > Viridiplantae > Streptophyta > Pinopsida > Pinales > Pinaceae > Pinus > Pinus taeda. The sequence goes on from APFE030393753.1 coordinate 33,357, forward strand.
GGCTAGCCTTATTGTTTCTAGTGTGACTGAGAGTTTATAATATTTGTGGATGGTTGCAATTTCTTATTATCTTGACACAACTTTTAAACTTCACAGAATTCTATCTAAAACCCTAAGCCCACTGTAATCACTTAAAAAACTCAAATCTTTTATTTCCCTTTCCTAGCTATCAATTCAAAACACAAGATATTCGGGCCACCTACCTTTCATTATGATGCTTTGGATGAGGAGAATTGCTAAGCAGTTGAACCCTAAGCATCCCCTTGCATATTTCTATGTGAATTTCCAATGCTTCTTTTAGATCGCTATGTTTCTTGTAGTTGTTCCTGTAGTTCTATTTCCTATAGGGTGGATAAAACATGTTTTCTCCCTCAATGGATTTCCAAGGTGGTCTTGGTCTTCTCTAATCTAGAAATGAACAAATTGTGCATGAGTGTCTAGAATGTCTGGAGCGCTGCATTGACTAGCAATGTACACGAGATTTCCTCTTTGGGACTTGTTGTAGTGGTTGCAACACCCTCCAAAATTTTGATCTGCATCCAATTTCAGAGCCTTCCTTGGGTTTTTACTTGATTTTTGCAAGAACTTGGGCTCATCCCATGAGTTTGTGTCAAGTCTTTGCACCCTCCTCACTTGACCATTCATTGGACATCCTTTAGTATGTTGGTAACAATGTCATTCTTGCAGTCATGTTTTGGTTATCTTCACAGTCTGCCTTAGTGTGTACAAGTTGTATTCGCTAAGTAAGCATCTGTCGCACCCACACACAAAGTTGTATGCAATTTCACGCAAGTGTCGTCATGGTTGTTCAACAATCTATCACAAGTGTCACGCTTGTCACACGCACCCATTGGTCAGTCACACTAAACATGTTTCCTCGTTGGTTCGAGGTGTCTTGTCTTTGAATCGTGTTGAGTGTGTGCTCACAAGGTCATGTATCCACAAGTTCACTCGTTCACACACTTAGTCATTTTGCTGAAACTGTGTCAACTGAACCACCCTCCAATATTCAGACCTTCATGGAGCTGCAATGCGTAGTCCCAGCCCTCAATGATCATATATTATTGCCCAGAATTATGTAGAGCTTGAGGTTTCCTCTAAGACAGTTTCCAATGCACAATCCTTGAATTGACCCGACTGATTATCACCCAAAATATCATAGACTTTTCTTAGCAATCCATCTCAATATACGTTGCCTACAATAAAATATATAAAGCTTTCTACTGGTCAACTAGAGAGTTTGACTGGGCAATGACCCGGAACTTCACTCTAAAAAATTGCATAGAAGCTGCTAGCATGCCTGCCTCTGTTGACTGAGAAAGTTGCTCAAACATGAAGCTCAAGCTCCCGATTCCTGTCGCTACACTGTCCCTGTTAATTGGCATGCTACTCCTCCTAAAAATTGTGCAGTTTTCATGGGTTGTCCTCTAGCTTCCTGACACCCCTCTCAGCCCAGAAACTGCGTAGAGCTGTCACATAGGCTAGCCTCCCATTTCTGCGCAATTTTGGTCAACAAGCTCCCACAACTCTCTACAGCCTCCTAGGAGAATTTGCACAGTTTTCACTGCCAGTGTCCTCCCTGTTGCCTACACTGCCTCCCTGGAAAATTTGTGTAGATATACCCTTCAGCCAAGCCAGATCACTTAGATAGTCACTACTAATCCAGACTCCCCATCTGATCCTCATAGTGACCTCTGCGCAATATTCATTGACAATGCCCGGAGCCCTTATCCGAACCTAAAATGTGTTCTGCACAGTTTCAGAGCCTTGTCCTCTCTCCCGATCACCTACACCCGAAAAGAAAGATGATGCATCATGGTAAACTAAGAGATTTCTATATTTGATGTTATCTCATATTGAGTGATTACATATACAAGTACATGGATGAGACATGGCACGACGACGAAGTGGATGAACAAGGAGTGCATGCTAGGAGTCTTGTTTGCTAATGGATGAACACATAACGCATGCCAAGAAAACGCGAAGGAGATACATGCACATGCAACATCAAGCAAACACCAATACCATCAAAGACTTTGCACACTATGCCATGCGGAGGTGAAGCTATGATACACCAAGAGCACATTCATCACTCAGCATCATTGCAACTCGATATGGACATCATCATCAACGTGAACATACCAACAATGTCATGTCGAGTCATGTCAGGATTCCTCTTGGCCACATCACTACTATGGGCCATATTTTTGTAGTCAATGTAATGTAATGTGGAAGTCCAAGGGACCCACTTGTAAAGTTGAAGAGTCATGTAAAGTTGAACAATCATGTAAGTCAAATAGTCATGAGGGAAGTTGAACAGTTAGAAGGGTCAATTTCACCCTTGGATATATATATACCCCTCATTTGTACATGCAATGGAATTTTCACCTTGGCTCCTCCCACATAGCCTTGAGAGTTTGCAGTATTTTCTTTGAGGAGCAAGAAGTGGCTCCAACACCCCGCTAGTGGGGTCAGTGATGTATGGTATACCAATGTGTCTTGGAACTTTCACTTAATTCAAAAGCTTGATAAAAGGCCAACACGTTTTCACACATGGATTGTATTCATTTGTAAGACTATTCTTTGGATGCTTGTAAGGCCTATTGCTTTAACCTGTATTAGGATAGTTGAACTATTTCAATTTTTCTAGTACCTCACTCGTGTGGACTATTCCGTTGGACACTTAACAAATTCAATTTCATAAACTTGTTATAACGACCATCACACTCATGTGGACTATTCCGTTGGGTGTTGTACATGCTATCCTTTCACTGTGTGTTTATGATTCTCGCATCTGAGTGGACTACTTTGTCAGAAATTGTGCATGTCCTGATGTGTTTTGTGTCTATAACAGAGTTGGAACTATTCCCTTTCAATTTGATCCTCACTCTCACCCTCTCCCTTTGGAGTGAAAGAACCTTGACAAAATTAACACTAAGCACTCACCAAGCATGCAAACCTCGTTTTTCAAAGACAAAGTAGACCACTCTCATGTGTCGACAAGTAAGAGCTAAGGACAATCTTTAAGACAATGGCAACTGGGCCATCATACTGGATGGGACTCCTACACCAAACAGTGTGAGGTCTAGTTGGGACTTCATACTAGGGACATCCCTTTAATGTTTGGCAGTCTAGGACTGTCAACATTTATGGTGCTAGAAGGAGGGATGCCAGTTGTTTATGGCTAAATTTCCTCTCACTCCCACTCATTAATCATCTAGTCAAGGTGGTAACTCGCACTCCCTCTCACCTACGTACAACTCTGAATTTGGTTACTCCTCAACTCCCAGACATGAACATGAAACATTGTATCAACACCTCCACTCTGTCCGTCCCATCACCCATCAGTTTCCAAAGCAGTCGAACTGATGCTAGGAATAAAATATCTTCCATACACATCAAGGAAGCCAAAGATCACTCCCACAGGAGTTGTTGTATCATCGATGGAAGAAGCAGTTGTTTCCACGCTCAAAGGTCTGGCAGAAGTTGTTGAGAAAGGAGAGGAACCTCTAATCTTGTGAAAGTGAGAACAAGACACCATCATGATCTTAGGCTCAAACTCTAGTATAGGAGGTTGAGGGGAAGGCAACAAGGGAGGTGTAGGCAGAGACGAACCAACAGACTCAGAGCTAGAACCGTCATATTCTAAAGAAGAGGAGAAAGAAGATGAAGAAGAAGACGTGGCTGACCAAAACATGGAATGGATGAATCAGGCATCATTAGCTCTATTGGGTGCTTTTCACAGGATGCCAAAGTGTTCGGAGAGGTTGCTGACAAAGTATGACCCTAACAACATAGTGAAGGTAGAAGACCACTTGGAAAAACTTCTACCTACAGCTACAGACACTCAAGGTATGGTACGATGATGTTGCATGCAGATTATTTCCATGTACCTTAGATGGCCACGTAGCGGTATGGTATCACATCCTTCTTGTCAATACCATCCTTAACTAGGGCATGTTCAAAAGGATATTTTTGGAAAAATTTGTTCATGACAAGACCTCGGCCATGTTTCTCAAAGCATTGGGCAGTTTTAAGATGGAGTCAAAAGAAAAGGTAAAAGACTTCAATCAGAGGTTTTTGTTCATATTGAACAAGTTTGCAATAGACATGAAACCTCATGACTCCATCACTGTTGACTACTATATGTCTGCACTGCCAACCAATATTGTGCAATACGTTAAGCAAGTTGCGAAACCAACATTACTAGAGAATTGCGAAGAGGCGATCGTTGTGGAAAAATAGCTGCACACAATTAGAGTCATCAAGGATGATGAACCAGCAAAGGACTCCAGAGATGCGACCAAGAAGACCCAAGCTATAGTGAGCGAGGGTAAAGACTAGGAAGCTAGTGACATTGAAATCCTTACTCGTATTTTCAAGAACTTGACAACAGAGGTGTCTGAGCTAAAACAACGAACGATCGACACATATGCAAGCAGTTAGCCTCCTAGGCAATAGAAGGGAATCATGTCATCAGGAAGCAACTGCTTCCTAACTAAAAATGCGCAGAGCTCCAACTCAGTATTCCAGATGGTATTTTGCACAAACAAAGATTTTTGCTCATTCCATGAAGACATGCACTAGAAAGGGACTTGTTTGAAATGGAAACAAGTTGCAGACTCAATATGCAACCATTCGCTAAATATAGTAAATAATGTGCAGTTCCAAACAAGAGACGTAAACGATGATGAAGATGTTGCACTTGATGAGGCACCCAACATTGGGAAGGTGATCAACATGTATCAGTGCTCACAAGAAGCACAAAAAATAAACACTGAGAAGCAGCCCCAAAAGCAAAATTGTTAATACAATCTCAGAAGTCAAGGGCTCCCCCTATGATTGGGGAAATACGAGAAAAGATTGAACTATTAAGGAAGGTTGATCCACCATCTATCCAAAAGTAGAAAACACAAAGCAACCCTGGGGAGATAGTTGCAAATAAGAGTACGTCCATGAGAAGTAAACTGCAGAACACTCCGCCAGACAGTACAAACACGAGTTTAACCCCAGACATCTCAGTGAGTCTACCCAATTTTGATTACCAAATTGGAGAGGACATGAACAAAACATGTACAAACATCTCTTTATTTGGGTTAGCTAAGATTCAAATTTGGTAGGATATTTTGCTGCGTGCAGTGGGGAAAACATCTACAGATAGTGCAACCTCTAACTATAAGGGAGAAAGCACATCTCCCAGTTCACTCACAATTGTACTCAACACACTCCGGATGGAAGAAGAAAACTTTTTTTCCCCCCATTCTTTCTTTCATTCGAAATCTTTAACGACAATGTTCATAACTATTTGGTTGAGTCTGGCCCATCAACCAACATCATGCTACTCTCCGTTGCCAAGAAGATCAATGCACAATGGAGCAAGACATCTGCACCGATCATCCAACTCAATCGGACATGCTTGCCAGCCATTGGTGAACTTCGGGATGTGATCATCTGATTATCTCATGATGGGTGAGTTCAGTAGTGCGTCAACATTGTTGTTGTGGACATATGGGAAGCATATGGCTTATTACTTAGCAGGGACTAGTCCAACAAGTTGAATGGGTACTTTACTACAAACTGGTCACACATGTGGCTTCCGTACTAGGGAAAAATAAATAAAATTTGGGTGTTATCCGAGAGATACATGACACACAATATCACTCCCACCAATGGCGAGAATGAATCGTTGGCTTTCGCGCAGCTCATGTTCAACAACTACCCCTTGGAAACAACGATGGGGTGTTATCTCGCACATCTAGCTCCAACTCCACTAAACACACAGTTGGGTCTCCTTCCTTGCCCAACTAATGGAAATGAAACTTGTACAGTACATTGTGACACTAGTAACAGTAGTAGTAGCAGTAGATGAGTTGTGAACCATGTATTTTGATGGATCAAAGACACATGATAGCTTTGGAGCCAAGTGTGTCTTGATTGACCCAAAGCATAGGAAACATTTGATCTCAAGCTTCTTGGAGTTTGAGTGAACAAAAAACACTGTTGAATACAAATCACTCATATTGGGCTTGCACAAGGCCATTAGCCTCAATGTTGTTGCACTCAAAGTGGTAGGTGATTAAGAAACCGTGGTATGGAGGGTATGTAACACCATACACTATTTGTAACCTCATCTCAAAAGTTACCAGCAGGAGGTATTGCGACTAATCTCTAACTTCCAAGAATTTAATATTATTTTTGTGCTAAGAACACATAATGCAGCTCCCAATGCCTTAGAAAACACAACTTCTAGGATGTCACCACTTAGGGATAGATTTAATGTTGAAATTTTGTATAAGCCTTCTCTCCCTAATAAAATAACTAATCTATGTGTTTTTGAAGATGATCAATAGATGCTGCACTTCATGGCCAACACTGATGTCTTCAAGGATGTAGTGACTAACTAAGATGAGCATGAGAACTCTCTACAAGCTGCAGCTGACAACAAGAAAAGAAACCTCATCCCCAAGGGTGTGGTACCTCTTGATAATATTTATGACTTGAAAAAATGCTTCCAAGGGTCAAGAAGCAAGAAAACCCATAGTTCCACCATGATGTATGAACAGATAAACCTGGGAAGAGACCACGATCCAAAGTTCATCAATCTTGGTACGTGTTTCACACAGTAGAAGAAGCGAGTTTTTTTTTTCGGTTTTTCAAACAGTAATGGGAGGTGTTCGCATGGACATATGATGATCTGAGAATATATGACATGCAAATAATCCAACACGTGATTCCAATCAAAGAAGGGGTCAAGCCATTATAGCAAAACTAAGGAAAGTACATTCGTCACTTGAACCCCTTATACAAAAAGAACTGATTAAGCTTTTGGATGCTCGTATCACTTACAGAGTTTGTCATTTTACATGCGTTTCTAATTTAAGTCGTGTACGTAAGAAATCCAAGGAGATCTTCTTTTGCATTGATTTCTGAAACTTGAACCACTCCCTGAACAAAAACAACTACCATGTGCTATCAATGGAACCTATGTTAAATGCAATGTCTAAAGCAAGAATATTGTCTTGGCTCAATGATTTGTCAAGTTACAACCAGGTTCTGGTAGTGGAACCTGACAGTTTGACATTGGTTCAGGAGAAGCTTGGCCCACAAACATACCATCAGTAATCACTTGATAGAGGGTTGACAACCTTCCTATCAACAACCAATATCTCAAACACTATTTTCAATAAGCTAGGGTCACGCCCCACGCCATGTACATAGTATGTTTACTACTTGTTGTCTTTTCACATTTATTACTATTTTTGTTTTGTTTTGTTTGTTTAATATCATGCTATTTTTGGTTTTGTAAATAAGTGTTTCCCTCTACTAAGTTCTGGCCTTTGAATGAGTATGTGGCTAAGATCCAAAGAGTCTTGTGACACTATGGCACTTGGCCAGTCCTGCGTCCATCTTCTTTGTTCTTGGTTGTAACCTTCGGCCATTGAAGCCTTGATGGAAAATATGAGTCATCTACAAGGGAAGCTTGGGTCCAACCATGAACATGTGTCCACATTGGGAAAACATGTGCATTCACTCAGCCTTTTTCTTTACTCACACATGAATTTTTATGCAATGTCGCACAAGTTTCGTCATGGTCATTCAATGATCTATCACAAGTGTCGCGCTTGTCGCCCGCACCCATTGGTCAGTCACACTAAGCATGTTGCCTTTTTGGTTCAAGGGGTCTTATCATCGAATCATGTTGAGTGTGTGTTCGCAAGGTCGTGTATGCACAAGTTCACTCGCTCACACACCTAGTCATTTTTCTTAAACTCTGTTGAATAGACCACCCTCTAACCATTGGACCTCCTCTGAGCTGCACTGGATAGCTCAACCCTCAGTGATCATCTACCAGTACACAGAATTGCGCAGAGCTTGAGGCTACCTCCCAGACAGTTTGCACTACGCAATCCTGGAATCGACCCAACTAATTGTCACCTAGAATAGCGTAGAAGTTTCCAAGCAAACCATCTCATTCTGTGTTGCCTGCAAGAAAATCTATCAAGATTTTCACTGAGAAATCAGAGAGTTTGACCGAGTAGGGACCTCATAATTCACTCCTCCAAAAAATTGTGCAAAAGTTGCTAGCATTCCCACCTCTTCCGACTGAAAAAATTGCACAGACATGAAGGTCAGGCACATGATGCCTATCGCTACATTGTCCTCGAAATTTGTGAAATTCTGTCAGCGAGTGACCATGTCAACTAACTTGCCGCTCCTCCTAAAACTAAAAATTGTGCAGTTTTCATAGGCTGTCCTCTAGCTTCCTCACACCCTACTTAGCCCAGAAACTGCGCAAAGATGTATTGTAGTCTAGCCTCCCAGTTGTGCACAGTTTTGGCTAGCAAGCTCCCACACAGTTTTCATTGTTAGTGTCCTCCCTACTACCTACACTACCTCCTTAGAAAATTGTACAGATCTGCCCTTCAACAGAGCCATATCCTGCAGATAGTCACTACTGATCCTCACTGCCCATCACAGCCTCATAGTGACCTCTGCACAATATTCCTTGAGAGTGCCCGAAGCCTGCATCCCAACCTGAAATGTGTTCTACGCAGTTTCAAAGCCTTGTCCTCTCTCCCGGTAACTTGCATCTAAAAAAGAAAGATGATGTATCATGGTAGACTAGGATATTTCTGGATTTGATGTCATCTCGTCATGAGTGATTGCAGATACAGGTACATGGATGAAACATGGTGCAATGACGAATAGGATGAACAAGGAGCGCATGTTAGGAGACTTGTTCGTAAATGGATGAACACATGACGCATGTCAAGTACAAGAAAAGGAGAGACATGAACATGCAACATCAAGTGAACACCAAACCATCGAAGACTATGTACACCTTTCCATGCAGATGTGAAGCTATGATACACCAAGAGCACACTCATCACTCAACAACACTGCAACTCGACATGGACACCACCGTCAACATGAACATAGTAGCACTATCATGTCAAGTAATGTCATGAGTCATCTCGGCCACATCACTACTGTGGGCTATACTATTGTAATCAATGTAATGTAACGTGGAAGTCCAAGAGAGCCACATGTAAAGTTGAAGAGTCATGTAAACTTGAAGAGTCATGTAAGTCAAATAGTCATGAGGGAAGTCGAACAGTCACAAGGGTCAGTTTCACCCTTGGCTATATATACCCCTAATTTGTACATGCAACAAACTTTTCACCTTGGCTCCTCCCACATAGTCTTGAGTGTCTGTAGTCTTTTCTTTGAGAAGCGAGCAGTGGCTCCAATGCCTCGCTATTGCGGTTAGTGATGTATGGTGTACCGATGTGTCTTGGAATTTTTGCTTAATTCAGAGGCTTGATAATAGGCCATTAAGTTTTCACACATCTATTGTATTCGTCTGTAAGTCTATTCTTTGGACGCTTGTAATGCATGTTTCTTTAACTTGTATTAAGATAGTTGAACTATTTCGGTTGTTCTAGTACATATGCTTTTGAAAATGCGTTGTATGAGTTGTTAACATTGTCCCACCTCTATGGACTATTCTGTCGGAAACATAGTTATCGATCAAACAAAAAAATGACATAATACCCTCTTTTTTGAGGTAGCAAAAAATCACTTGATTTTGGAAAATGGTGATTTAGAATACACCTTTTTTTTTAGCATATTTTCGCCACTTTAAATTTTTTTATGTACCAAGAATGAACAAATTTTTTAAATGTTATTGATTTTCATGCTGATTTTGAAAAGTGTTGATGGAGTATCAACACATTTTTTTAGAGGGCTTATTTTTGACACTTTAAACTTTTTTATGTATCAAGTGTGAACATTTTCTTTTTTGTTAGTGATTTTCATATTGATTTTGAAAATTACTCAGCATCAACCCTTTTTGTTTAAACAGCGTAGTTTTTACACTTTAAATTTTCTATTGAGTTAAGTGTGGATAAT